>MJUU01046569.1:20272-63769 GCA_002080025.1 Modiolus philippinarum | reverse complement strand
AAAAAAAATTTTTTTTGAGATTAGCCCCTGTTGGGCCCCATTTATCTCGTGAGCGGTACATGCTACGTGAAATCTGTTGGCATACTACAGATTGGAAATTTCCTCAGGAGCACACTGAAACAAACCCCATCAAAATCCAATAAATAATAAAGATTCTACAGTCAAATATGTGAAAACACCCAATTTAACCCTTTTTTGGCCCCTAATTCTGAAATGGGTGGGGCCAAAAACTAAAGAAAAAAACTTTTCTCAAGAATGTTCCAAGAAGCATCATACTAAGATTTGAAAACAATCCGTCCACTAGAACCAAAGTTATGCTGTCCACAGACACGAAAATACCTAATTTAACCCCTTTTTTGCCTCTTTTTCAAAAACGGGTTGGGCAGGGAATGCGAAATAAAAACCCGGGCTTAAGCTTGTGCCAACAAACATCATGCTAAAATTTGGTAACAATCCGTTCACTAGAACCAAAGTTATGCTGTCCACAGACGCAGACGCCAACGCCAGCGCCATACCATAATACGACCGCAAAATTTTTGCGGTCGTATAAAAATATTAATTCTCGAAAGCAGCATCACTCTCCATGAGGCATCCACTGACCTTAGAGGACTGATACAGTATCTCAGATATGAACCTTAACTATAACCTGAGCCATTGAAGCATAAAATGTAGGTCTGGGTGACCCAATTATCATCTGAACCAGCATCACTCTCAAAAATACATCTTCTAACCTAAGATGATTGATGTGTCACAAGTAGTTTCTCAGATATGTACCTTAACACAAACTTTAACCTGAGTCATTGAAGCATAAAATGTAGGTCATGGTGACCCATTTATCATCTTAAGCAGCACCACTCTCCAAGACGCATCCACTGACCAAAGATGATTGATTTGCCACATGTAGTTTCTCAGATATGAACCTTCATGCAAACTTTAACCTTAGTCACTGAAGCCTAAAATGTAGGTCAGAGTGACCCAATTATCATCAGAAGCAGCATCACTCTCCAAGACAAATCTAGTAACCAAAGATGATTGATGTGCCACATGTAGTTTCTCAGATATGAACCTTTACGCAATCTTTAACCTGAGTCACTAAAGCGTAAAATGTAGGTCAGAGTGACCCAACTAACATTTGAAGCAGCATCACTCTGCAAGATGCATCCACTGGCCACAGATGATTGATGTGCCACATGTTGTTTCTCAGATATGAACCTTAACCCAAACTTTAACCCGAGTCACTGAAGCATAAAATGTAGGTCAGAGTGACCCAATTATCATTTAAAGCAGCATCATTCTCCAAGACACATTCACTGACCAAAGATGATTGATGTGCCACATGTAGTTTCTCAGATATGAACCTTAATGCAAACTTTAACCTAAGTCACTGAAGCGTAAAATGTAGGTCAGATTGACCCAATTATCATCTGAAGCAGCATCACTCTCCAAGACGCATCCACTGACCAAAGATGATTGATGTGCCACATGTAGTTTCTCAGATACGAACCTTAACACAAACTTTAACCTGAGCTGGGATGAACGGATGGACACTCGGACAGACGGGTGAGATGCTATATCCCCTCCCCAACTCTGTTGGGCGAGGGGATAATAAAAATTCTACAGCCACAGATTTGAAAACATTCAATTTAACACTTTTGGCTCCTACTTAAAAAACAGCTGGTTCCACAATGACGAAAACTTATCCAAGCCTTCCTTTTGTGCCAAGGAACATTGTGTTAAAATTTCACAAGGATTGACCAAAAGGAACTAAAATTATTAAGCAAAAACAAAAGTGTCTACAGACGATGACGACAACGACGACAGCATCATGCCATTATACGACCGAAAAAAATTTGCGGCCCTATAAAAATGTGTAATGCACAAATAGCAATCCAGAATTAGTTTTTTTTTGCCTTGGGTCAGTTTCTCTTTAAGCATGTTAAGCATACAAAGCAGCTGGTTAATGTCAGCAGATTCTGTTATTAACAAATGATAATACACATGTAACAAGATTGCTACATGTAGCTATGTCTTCCGCCGCTGCAGTAAAGTTGATAAAGTGCAATTTCTCATGTAAAATTTTGTGATAAAAAATGAAGGCAGGATATCATCAATTGCATTAGGTGGCAAATAGCCAAGCAAAATTTCAGCAAAATCCCTTTATTGGATTATGAAGAGATGTGTCCACAAAGTCTTCCTATGTTGTAGTATGCATTAAGTCGATAAAGTCCCATAACTCCCATAAAATTTGTCGAATCAAAATGGCGATGTAATCTGATCTAGTGCATATGGCGACTAACAATGCTGTAAAATTAGAATCCGGACAATGAGTTTCTGAGGAGTTGCTTCCACAAGATTTGTAATTGTTTAACAATGTTTAAATAATCAAAGTCCCAGAACTCCCACAAAATTTTACAAATCAAAATGATGATGCGATATGATCTAGTACTAATGGTAACTTACAATCCTGTAACATTTGAATGAATTCTGACCAGCAGTTTCTGAGGTGTTGCGTCCACAAGATTTGCCATTTTATAACAATGTGGAAATAATCAAAGTCCCATAACTCCCACAAAATTTGACAAATCAAAATGGCGATGCGATATGATCTAGTACTAATGGTGGCTAACAATTCTGAAAAATTTGAATAAATTCTGACCAGCGGTTTCTGAGGAGTTGCATCCACAAGATTTGCCATTGTATAACAATGTTGAAATAATCAAAGTCCCAGAACTCCCACAAAATTTTACAAATCAAAATGTTGATGCGATATGATCTAGTACTAATGGTGACTAACAATCCTGTAAAATTTGAATGAATTCTTACCAGCGGTTTCTAAGGAGTTGCGTCCACAAGATTAGCCATTGTATAACAATGTGGAAATAATCAAAGTCCCACAACTCCCACAAAATTTTACGAATCAAAGTGGCGATGCGATATGATCTAGTACTAATGATGACTACAAATCCTGTAAAATTTGAATAAATTCTGACAGACGGTTTCAGAGCAGCTGCATCCACAAGATTTGCCATTGTAAAACAATGTGGATATCAAAGTTCCATAACTCCCACAAAATTTGAGGAATCAAAATGGCGATGCAATATGATCTAGTACTAATGGTTACTAACAATCCTGTAAAATTTGAATGAATTCTGATCAGCGGTTTCTGAGGTGTTGCGTCCACAAGATTTGCCATTTTAATAAGAATGTGGAAATAGTCAAAGTCCCATAACTCCGACAAAATTTGACGAATCAAAATGGCGATGCAAAAATGATCTAGTACTGATGGTGGCTAACAATTCTGTAAAATTTGAATGAATTCTGACCAGCGGTTTCTGAGGAGTTGCGCCCACAAACAGACCATTACCATGTCCCTCCGTCGCGTTGCGGCGGGACAATAAATATTCATATTTTAAGTGCATGTATTTGAGAATTTTGTTTAAAATCTATTTCTTTAACTTTGGTTAAAATATGTACCCAAAACTTTCTTTCATGAATTTCAGCACTAGATCTATGGTCTTTATTTCCATAATTGAAGCTAGTAAAATGTTTTCTTTTAGGATTTATCAAATTTATAGTACAGTTACTAGTTTATAATTGAGGGAATTAAAGCCTTTTTGAGACGAATTGACATTGTGAATTGGAAATCACGGGCATTTGTTTCTATCAATGGGGGTCTTCTACTTTTACAAATAGGACACCCCCTATTGATAGAAACAAGTGCCTGTGTTGGAAATGCAATAAATAGGAAATAAGTATTCATCATGTTCATACCAAACAATGCTGGGAATGTTGTCACAAATCCAATACCTTTGCATTTCTAGGTAACGTTACCTGAGAAATATTTACTTACAAGTAACTTAAAGACTGATCTTCTTCTGGTGGTGGATGTTTCATGTGTTTGTAAACCAACGTTTTTATATTGTAAATAAGAGATTGGAGATAATTAGTGTAAAACCATTGCAAGCTCATTTTTTGGTGAACTGCTTCGTTGTTTTCGTACACTGCATCAAAACGAAGATATGATTTTATTGTGTCCAGATATATTTTCTGTATATGACTAAATTATTATTATTATTATTATTATTATTATTATTATCATTATTATTATAACTATTATTATTATATTATTATTATTATTATTAGATGTATTTTGACAATAAGGGTTGTCACTGAGGCGTATTCCCCAGCAAAATGACTAAATTTATCTGAATGTCATGGAAATCGTTTTGAAAATTTAGACCCACAAAATGTCAAGACATGCTTATCATTATGGTATTAAGTGGAACAAATAAACTATTTAAGAACCTGATATGATAAACCCTGAAATTTCACAAGCAATAGGGAAAAGAGTTTCAATTTTAGAAGAAAGATTGGAAAATTTTTAATCTTTGTTATGAGAAACAATTCAGTAAATTTTATTGAAATTTCAAATAAAAATAGTGTGAAAATGCAATTAAAAACCAAAAATCTGTAAAGATATTTGAAAAATTTTGAATATGAAAAAAGCGAGCACAGCCTCCTTACAGTTTAATTTTCCGTCCTTATCGAATTACCATTTTAATTTATACAAGATGTCACAAATTGTCAAACTGCATGGTTTTTTAATATATAATAATATATTGGTGCAATTTTTTGTACCCTGTGCTTCTTGGGTACTCCTACATTAATACCTGAGCAATAGAAAAGTTATAGGATATTTCATACAACATATAAGATACATGTATTAAACAGAAATGTATTAATTATATTTTGTTAATTTAATATAAATATGCCATATATTCAGTCACCTGTAAAATTTCCTGGATGAGCCCTTATCTGATACTTTCCACAATGTAAACGCAAACAAGAGGCCCCAACGAACCTGTACAGCTGACCTGATTCATTGCTGACACAGACAGTCCAAATAACCACAATGTTTTCTAGTATGTTAAAAGAACTTAATGTAATATGACTCAATGTGTCATAAGGGATATTTGAATTTCTATTTTTAACTACATTCACCGCTGGTTGCCATCTTGGATTAGGTTCCAATAGACAGGTCTTTAAATCAAAAGGGGATAACCAAAACACTATTGTGACTTAGTTTGGTTTAAATTGTTTCAAGAAGTTTCAAAAGAGAAAATCTTTGGATGCATTTCACATTGAGTTAAACTATGTTCCTAGTTGGTTGCCATCTTTGATATGATGCGGACTTGCCGGACTTATTTTGTAAAAGGGGTAAACCAAATACAGTTTTGACCATGTATGGTTCCAATTGTTCACGTAGTTTCAGAGGACAATTTTTTGAATGTGCTTTCTCATGCGGTCTGTGATACTAAGATCCCCGCTGGCATCCATCTTTGATGAGGTGTGGGAACAACAGACAACTTTATGAATATAAATTGTAGCCCTTGACATGTTGCACATTATTACCTGAAATCTTTATTGAATTATTAGGCATATTGTATAATATAATGAGATTTTACCAATACAGGACGATAACACCTCTCCAGGTATTCCAATTATCTTCAAAATTTCCAGGTGGGTAAATCAGTGAAACACTATACACCACTTAAATCACCATTTTCCAAATGTTTTGATTTGATCTGCACTGAAGAGACAGCTGACGAAATGCGCATATGCAGAACTTACTTCACAGTTACTTCGGTAAATTGTTATTTATTACCACTGGGTCGATGCCTCTGCTGGTGTAATGTTCGTTGCCGAGGGTATTCACCAACCAAGTAGCCAGTACTTTGGTGCTGACCCGAAAACCGATTTCATTTGAAAGTTGTAATATCTAAATCTAAGTAAATTTTGTTCAAAACTATAAGGAGTATTTCTTTCAGGCATAGCTCCGTCCATAGCTTATTTTGACTTTTCTATTAAAATCCTATTGGTAATTTGTCCTCAATCAGCTTTTACATTTTTTCTTCAGTTTATCTATTCCCAAATATTTTGATTTGATCTGCATCGAAAAGATATAAGTGACCAAATGCGCATATGCAGAAACTTAATTCACAATTACTTCGGTATTTAGTTTTTAAATCCAGATTCCAAAATCAAATAATTACAAAAACAGGAAAACAGCAAACACCTACAATGGCCAGGAACTACAATCACATGCCACAATTTACAAGCAAACTGCACCAGAAAAACAATAATGAAAACAAGAGACAAAGATAAATAACGATAGGAACTCGGGATAGCCGGACTTGGTACCGGCACCAGCAAAAGCCAGTGGTAGGGTTAAACCAGATAATGTGTACCCAAACCCCTCTTTCTCTATCCCGTTTCCCTATAGTATAAACACGCGAATAAAACCCAATACAGGTAGACTACTAACTCAATGACCACTATCTTGGAACAGAAAAAGCATAAGACAAAACGTAATTTTGAAAGAAGGGTCAAAGAGTGCTCGCCGCTAAAATACCATGTTTCCGTTTGCACTGAGACACATAATTCTGAAGTCCCTTTCGAGATCTTTTAATTAGAAGAATAAGAAAGCTAAATGTCTTTCAGATAAAAAAAAACAACCTTTCTTCTTCCTTTGAGAGGCAAGCATACTGTATATTGGTCTCTAGGACAAGCACAACATTGATATAATTACTTATAACGCAAATAGTGCTACGATCCTCTGATATTCTTACTTTGTCATGTACAGCTCATTGTTGAAGGCATCATGGTGACTTAAAGATTAAAAAAAACACTAAAAGTATTGTTCCATTGCTCACACCCGGTAACCCGATAAAGATGTCACGGAGCATTTTGCTTTGTGATTATTGTATCATTTTTTTTTCTTTGATGTTATGATAAAATTCACACGGAGCAAACATGAGCTCCGTGTAATATTTTTTATAACATCAAAGGAAAAAACAACATACAATATGTATATAAACCCTATATCCCTTCTTTTTTAATTGGCAAAACACAAGACGAATCCATCCAAAATAATGTACAAATTTACTTTAAGTTGGTTTATATCGAAAATGATATATGATACACTAAAATGTATTGTGGGTGCAATTGTTTTTTTTTTGTTTTTTTTTTTAGAACTGCTTCCCGGCACCTAAATCGGTTTTCAGGGTCTCCGGGTACAAAGCTGCCGGATGGTAGTTAGGGGAATATCCCGTCAATATAGCGTAGTCAGATCATAATACGGAAAGCTGATTGCCACCCATTTCAGCCAAAACGCCACGCTCCATGCAGTATAAAGACCCTTTCTTTATTTTCTAAGGAGACAATAATCACTGGAAGTCATATAGAATACTTATTTCATGTCCCTACCCCTTACTTTCCTTTTCAAGTGGCAATCACAACTCCTTGTTCCGGTTATCTCGCCCACCTTTGTTTCCTTCTTTGTTTTATTACCTAGTATATACTTTTTTATTCACTTGTTCTCTTCCAGATATAGCTGAAATATTGCTCATCGGACGTTAAACTCTAATTATCAATTAATTAATCAATCAGAATTTCTTTGCTAACTCATTGTAAAAGTGAATAAGGATAAATATATGAAAACACATGAAAACAATTGGCGATATATAGAATCTTTCCTTTCAAGTCGTTGATTATCATAGTACTACTGTCGAAAGGGTTAACCGTTTAAAAGTCGAGCTTTATGTTTAACTCCTGAGACAACCAATGACGTGCAAATGATAGATTTTATTTCTCTAATTAAAAAAAATGACATTTTCATGTGTTTTAGTTTCTATCCTGTCGCGGGCCTCTACAATCAATACTGTGACGTCACCGGATCTGAAATTTACATTGCACGGAAATCAACAAAAGCAAATCGATCATGGGTGATTCAAGATAAATAAACGATGTATGCTTTGAGCAAATTCTTTTTGCATTGACTTATACTCGAAATCAATTTATTTAAGGTATATTTTGCTATTTGAAGAAAATTTCGTGACCTTGTCAATATCCAATGAAAAAGTGAGATCAATCTATCCACATGTTGGAGAACACTTTGATCTCCTATAGAATGAACTTGACGAGGACAGCATTAGAATTAAAGAAACCATCAAATGCCATTATTTTGTATATAATATTTCAAATAAAGTGAGAACCGAACCATCAATCTTAAACGAACAATCCAAGGACAATCACAACATCGGAAAAACAAAGAAACAAAGACATAACATGAGTATGGTACAGAAAAAAATGAAGACACACACACACACACACACACAAATGAACAACACAGATCCAATGCCAAGGAAATAAATCAGTTAAATGAATGATATTTCAAATATATTTACATTTCAGGGAATAGCATCTAAGAAAAGTAGAAAATATTGTGACAAACTGTTCAGGAAAGATATGAAGAAACAGTGTAAAAAATTAAAAGGAGAAAAATAAAGCAAAGGATCTCTTGTCGAATTCATGTTGGAATCTATTATAGTGCTGTTCGAATTGGTGGAGGATTGGCGTATAAGAAGAAAGCTCATAAAAGATGTAAGAAGCATGCTTGGATAAAGAGTTTCTTTAATATGTTTTATAGAAAAGACATCCGTTTTCAGTTTTGAGGAAATAAAATAAATCTGAAGAAAAAGCTACCTTTATAACTTGACTTTGAGTTTCATGGAATCACAAGAAGGTTTAGAGATAAAAATGAATTTGAAGAAAAAATTTTATTGGTAATTTGTATGTATTTCCTTTGATAAATATTGCCTGATGATGTCAGTATTAATAAACAGGCCGTGAGATAGAAAATAACGGGTCACTGTGATGGCGTCATGCGCGGGTTGCCATCCTGACGTCATGTTTGGTAGTATATTTTGTGTTCATACGCGTCAATAAACAATAAATTGGCTGTGATAGAATATAAATTTCAACTTATTTCAATTTGTTATAGAGTTCTATTTATCATTTTGTGAATTACTGATTGAAGAAATATAGATATTTTGTTTTGAACCGGATTTTATCATGGCGTAACGCATCAAGCTCGCTCTAACGGGCTCACTTGATACTATCCATGAAAAAATCTTTATCAAAAACAAAATGTCCTATATTCCATATATCTTTATATTTTGACTTTACATGAGCATAACCTGCACGCAATAGTGGGTAGCGCCCTCATTTTCGACCCACCAGACGAAATTTTGAAAATTTTTGTTTTTCACTAAATATTTCTTTCAATAGCTTAAAATTGTTGACTGGTACCTCCAATTTATAATAAATTGGCATTTAATGATAGCCTATGGTATAAAGTTACATGTAATCCTCATAAGAGACATTTCTTTATCAAATATCATCATTTTATCCATAATTCTTACCCCTACCCCTATAAAATCGTTACTAAAATTAATAGAAATTGTTCAAAAGTTCAATGGTCTACAGAACCCCATGTGCATCTCATTCCAATATTCTGACAATTGTCGGTAGTTTTTCAATGTTCTTCTCTAAATAAAACTATGTTAAAATGATGTTAGCGTGATATAGATAACAAACTATAACTGTTAAATATACAAATAAAACACATCTTTCAATATTTTGGTTTTTACCTCAGTTTTCTCATTCTCTTGACTAGCTTTGAGTAGTTTAAATTCATAAAAAAAAATGATTTAAAATATAAGTATATAGTGTCTTCTTTACAACAACCACAAATTATAGCAATATTCATTTTTTTTTATTATTTTTTTTTTTAATATTAACTTTATACATCCATAAACATTAAATATTGCATAAATTTTCCATGAATCGATATTTTTACACCCATTTATCCACTAAAACTCAATATCTAGCCAGAAATTCATGAAAAATGTAAATTTTATTCAGCATTTCAAAATTGCCCTATATATATAATTCATTGTTAGATCGTTATTTATGTCAAATCTGGATCTGGAACAAAGATCTGCAGATAAGCCAGTGGTTTGTTCTAAGCGATACATTAGTTGTGTTAAGGCACTGGTGAGAAAATCAGGGCGTGTTAAATAAGACTATGAAAGCGGAAAATGTTGGCCTTCCACGACAAAAATGTGCCTAAAACTCTTCAAATTTTGCCTGACTTTACATGAACAAAACATACAAAAGTTTTGATTTCTTTCCCAACGATACCTTAGATATAATATGCAATTTTAACGCCAAAATATGGGTAAAAATTTAATGCTAGGCCTAATATTAATGGAAAATTGGAATATCGGTTACTTTTGAGCGTGGAGATAACTCTGTTACTAAAAATAGATCGGTTGCTGCGAACATGACAGTCACTTCCGCTTAGCTATGCCATGTATGCCTCTTTACGATGGTACAAAACTTTGCATGTGGTTGCAAAGTTCTTTATGGCAAATAACATTGTTGCTAAGACCTTTTACCTTGACCCCATTTTGTCAGCCATATTTAACTGAATCTTTTGTTCTTATAGATTAATTCAGGGGTAATGAGTTTTTATTTGCATGTAGGGGTTAATAAGGACATGAAATCTAGCGTTCTATACGACTCATAGTGAGTGTGCTCTTTTTTAATAAAAAATTAAAGCAGTCTTTATACTGCACTGAGCATTGCTTTTCTCTATAATGTTTCTCTTCAAGGTCCTGACTACTCACATAGTAACATAGTAATCCTCTTAATACCACCTGGCTACGCCCTGGCAGCTCTGTCGACAATAGCTCTTTGAACCAATCCAGGTTCTTGCTGCAATTGTTGAAGACTGTTTAAAACCTTGGTATTTTGGCATTTGAAAGAGCTTAATTGTGTCTACGCTTTACGCCAATAAGAAAGTGAAAATAGTTGAAATTGACAAGTCACTTGTTGTAATAGTCATGTTGGGATCTTTAGAAACACAGTTATTGACTAGAAAGCCAAAGACGCTCTAAATGACGAGATGGCGGATTGTCCAGTTTCATACACTGAAAGAAGCCTCCTTTCAGTAAATACATTTAGAAGTTATGGCAGGGATCTACAAATAAACAATAAATGGACATTAATAAATAACATGGAATACAGTCAGATGTCGGTAATTAGTTTCTACAGTAAAAACCGTAGGGAATATGTAGTGTTTACCCAATGTCGTATTCACACCAAGACGACACATAGTTTTATACTTAACAGTGATGACCGACATGAATGTATTCCATTGAATTATCCTTATGCCATTCAACTAATATATGCACACGTTTTTACATAATGTATAGATGTTGATTTTTAGGAAACTTCAAGGCCTATTTACAAACGTAACTGTCGATAAAATTATTCAATTTTTAAAGGAATTAAATTATTTATTAATATTCAAATGGATCTATCTTCAAGATTTTAATATTGTTACAGTTATACCCACATTTCCTCTATTATAATTTTACCAGTATTAAGCTATATTGTTTTATGTTGATACTTTTAAATATTTATTATTATTATAATTTTTTTCAACATACTCAACCACGACATAGCTGAAATATTTTGGAAGTTTGCGTGAACAATTAATCAATTAACCATGAGAAAAATCATTGTATAGTAGGCAGCAGTCTTAGATTGTAACAGTATACTGACATCCAAACAATACTTCAGTATAATACACACGTATAAACATATTTTGCATAAAAAGACCACCCACCAACATTTTCCGATGAATGAAAAACAAAAATATAACAAGATGTGTTTGTGGAACGCTATGTAGCAACAATGTCTACAAAAAAACTTGTTCAAATTGCAATCACCAGAAATTAAGGCTAAGTCGACAATTGTACTAAGCTCCATGAGAACTATTCACATATAGAATATCAAGCCTCTTGCAATTGTAATTAACGAGTAAAAAGCAAAATCTAGATTTTGACCTTTGAACTTGACCTTAATGAAATTTGCATAAAATTTTTCAGCTTTTTATGATCAATATACGGGCCAAATATGAAGGTTCTATCACATCTGGTTGAAATGATATAGGCAATGTTAGAGTTTTCAAATTTTCACTCAGTGACCTTGTCCTTCGACCTGACCAAAATTTTTTTGGTGGATTTGTACTAAGCTCTATTTGATCTATACACATACAGAATATGAAGCCTCTAGCAATTATAGTTAATGAGCTACATCAAAATGTAGTTTTTTACCTTTTGACCTCTGTGACCTTGACCTTGTGACCTTGACCTAACCTAATTGAATTCTGAATAATACTGTTCAGCTTCATAAAACCAATATACAGGCCCAATATGAAGGTCCTATCACATCCTTTTGGAAAGACATTAGGCAATTTTAAATTTGCATTCAGTGATCTTGACCTCTAACCTGACAATTCTTGTTATGGATATGTGCTAATCTTAATTAGACCTACTCACATATCGAATATCAAGCCTCTAGCAATTGTAATTAACGAGCAATATCAAATTCTATATTTTGACCTTTTGACCTCTGTGACCTTGACCTTTGACCTGACCTTATTAAAATGTGCATAATGCTGTTCAGCTTCATATGACCAATATACAGGCCAAATATTTATCACATCTGGTTGAAAAGATAAAGGCAATGTTGAAGTTTTCGTTAAAGTTTTCAAATTTGCACTCAGTGACATTGACCTTTGACCAGACCCGATTTTTTCTGGTATATTTGTATTTAGCTTCATAAGATCTATTCACATAAATAATATCAAGCCTCTATTAATTGTAATTAACGAGCTATAGCAAAATCTAGCAGTAACAGCAACCATCTCTCTCCTGAAACGTATCAGGACTCCAAGTAAGCTGTTTGATAAGTCTGGACCAGACATCAAAACACTGTTTAGGGATACTCCGTCGAACTTTGCGAAGGAATCGAACACACCCCTGATCTGCTCAGGTTTCTTGGGATGGTATACTACAAACAACGGTAAATACCAACATTCTTCTTGTTCTTGCAACGGCGAAGCAACTTCCGCAAGGTTGTTGTCTAATATAAAAAATTCTATAAAATGTTCTCTTTTGAGAGCGTTCCTCCTCAGACTGTTTTGGAGGAATTCTGCTCTTTTAACAGCTTGTTGCCTGTTGTTTGGAAGTCGTTGTCTTGGTGTCCGAATTGGTAATGGAGATACCCAACTGCCTGTGGAGTCTCTTACAAACTGGTTGTCCATTTGTTTCATAAATGTTTTATCTTCATACGACATTACTGGTTTGTCGTCATCTTTTGTCTTAGCAAAGATATCATATTCTGGAATGCCTACTGTTTTAGTTGCAGTATTGAAACAAGCAGGATCTGGTTCCTGAAACAAATTTTACTTTCACATGGTCTTAATGTCGTAGGTTGGACAGATGGTAGGACAAATGTTTTCTTCACAGATAAGTCTGGAGTTGCATGTTGATAGTCCAGACAGATTTCTCCGATGACTACCCAGCCCAGTCTTAATTTCTGGGCAAAGGGTGATCCAGGTGGTCCATATCTATAATCTAGGACATGGTGGACTTCGGGAAGATCTCTTCCTATGAGCAGCATTATCTTCCTGCTGTCTTTGATTTGCGGGATTCTCCCAGCTATATCTTTCATATGTGGAAAGTGATTGGCAGAATCTAGTGACGGAATTTCGTCTCTGCTGCTTGGAATATAATCACATTCTACCAAGACTGGCAATTCTAATTCTTCATGTCCATGTAAAGATTGGACTACAAAACCTTTGGCCCTTCTGCCACTGGTGGCAATACGACCTGAACAAGTGGTCAGGGTATAATTTTCTGGTTGGTCTTCAATATTGAAGAATTCAAAGAACTCTGGCGATGCTAGGGACCTATTACTTTGGTCATCAAGAACTGCATACATTTCAACAGTCTTGTTATAGAGTTGTTCCTATGATGCACTATCTATCAATCCTTTGTCAATATCATTGTCTTTATACCACAGGAATCTTAGGTAGTTTCTGTGGTCTTCTCTCACTACAAAGCAGTGAAACATGTGCTGAACGTCACAGGGATGATCTTGGCACATGATTTGCATGTGTTATTTCCACAGATCTTTGTACAAGACGAGTTAACTGTTCTGTCAGTACTGCTTGCATTACTTGCCTCCCCGCCGTTCTGTTGTACTGTCTCCCCGCCGTGATGTTGAGCGGGACCAACTGAAGATGCCTTCCTGACTATGTGTAAGGCAGTGGTGTGTTGCTTGCTTCCGCAGTCTCTGCAGAAAATCTTCGCCTTGCAGTCTCTCCTGAGGGTTGTAGAGGCGCAACACCTAAAACATAGGTTGTTTTGTTTGAGGATCTCTCTTCGCTCCTCAATTGATTTGGACTTGAATCCTCTACATTCGTCTAATGAATGTCTTGTGTTATGTATAATGCACCTGTCTGGTGCTTCATTCTCTTTACACTGGGGCAGGGTGCCCCTAATGTCTTTGCTGGGTTTGTCGACATCAGTCTTGTGAGATGCTACCCGGGTTTTGGCCACGGGTGGTTTTCTTCCGGAATACTTTGGAGTTGTTTGCTGTTCTTGTTCATAACAGAATCCGGGATCATTTTTGATTTTGTTCATTTCCCGAATGAATCTGGAGAATTCGGCGAATGGTGGAAATGGTACATTCTTGGACGACTAATACCTTGCGGCTCTCGTTGTCCACTTTTCTTGGAGTCCATAAGGGAGCTTACTGACAATTGGCCTTATCCCAGATGAAGAATCAAAATATCCCAGAAGTGACTGGAATTTAGGATTCTGTTTGATGTGTTCTATCTCCGACAATAAATTGGACAACTCATACAGACGTGCACTGTCCTTGTTTGTTAATTTTGGAAAGTTCCCCAGTCTATTCATTAGTGAAGCTTCCACCATTTCAGGGGATCCATACCTGGTATCTAAACGATCCCACAGCAATCTGAGACATGCAGTGGGGTTCTCACATGACCTCCTTATACTTTCAGCCTGTTTTGAAGACTGAACTCATAGCCATTTTACTAGGAGGTTTAACTGTTGTGAGGCAGACACTTTGGCTCAATCAACAACTGACTTGAAGCTATTTTTCCACACAAAGTAGGACTCAGCACGGTCGTTGAAATAAGTAAGACCAGATAATGGTATTTCCTTATGGAGAAGGAATCTGGATATATCTGAAGTCTGGTTTACAGTCCTGTCATCCTCCAGGTTTATTGCTTGTGAACTTCGCATGTCACGTGATAAGTGCTGACATGATGGTTCAAATGGTGGTGCATCTCTGTTAAGCTGAAATGTAACAAACTGAGATCTTCGAGGTGGTTCAGCATAAGCTGGAGTAGATGTTACCTCTGGTGCTCCATATACTACTGTTGGAGTTGACGTAACTTCCTGCTGTCTGGAGGACCCATATACTACTGTTGGGGTTGACGTAACTTCCGGTTGTCTGGAGGCCCCATATACTACTGACGGGATATTTTGTGCCTCCTCATTTGAAACATTGAAGGAGTGTTCTTCAACATACTATTGAACCCGTTGAAGCGGGTCTGCTTCATCTATGGGCAACTGACTTCACTGGTCTTCACTACCAACTCCTGTTTGACTACTATCGTCCTCCAGGATCTTAGCCTCTGTTTCTGCCATAGCCGCTTCTTTTTGCGCTTGTAACAATGTCTGCTCGTCTCTATTCTGTGCTGCCGTTGCTTCTAACATGGCTTCCTGTTTTGATAAAGCGGCCTGTTTTTCTGCGAGATCAAGGCTTGCTTTGAGAGCTTCAGCTTTTGCTTTCTTACGTTTTAACAGACTTGAAGCGTCTGTACGTGTAGACGTCCCACCTTGTGATTTGTATTTACTATTGTGGGACGATGAGCTGCTACTAGGTGCCTTCGTTGTTTTCTTAGGCGTCAGAGCCTGGCTTGTTTCCTGTAGATTACACAGGGCATGTTTGCTGTCTTCGGTCCTGCTGAAATCCAGCAGGACCGAAGACAGCAAACATGACTTGGAAGCCTGTGCAACAATGTCAGGCTTCCGGCAACAAAGGGTAGACAACGCCCTGTGTAATCTACAGGAAACAAGCCAGGCTCTGACATGCCAAGTTCACAAGCAATAAACCTAGGAGTTGAGTCTTCAAAACAGGCTGAAAGTATAAGGAGGTCATGTGAGAACCCCACTGAATGTCTCAGATTGCTGTACGATCGTTTTAGATACCAGGTATTGATCCCCTGAAATGGTGAAAGCTTCACTAATGGATTGACTGGGGAACTTTCCAAAATTAACAAACAAGGACAGTGCACGTCTGTATGAGTTGTCCGATTTATTGTCGGAGATATAACACATCAAACAGAATCCTAAATTCCAGTCACTTCTGGGATATTTTGATTCTTCATCTGGGATAAGGCCAATTGTCAGTAAGCTCCCTATTGGACTCCAAGAAAAGTGGACAACGAGAGCCGCAAGGTATTAGTCGTCCAAGAATGTACCATTTCCACCATTCGCCGAATTCTCCAGATTCATTCGGGAAATGAGCAAAATCAAAAATGATCCCGGATTCTGTTATGAACAAGAACAGCAAACAACTCCAAAGTATTCCGGAAGAAAACCACCCGTGGCCAAAACCCGGGTAGCATCTCACAAGACTGATGTCGACAAACCCAGCAAAGACATTAGGGGCACCCTGCCCCAGTGTACAGAGAATGAAGCACCAGACAGGTGCATTATACATAACACAAGACATTCATTAGACGAATGTAGAGGATTCAAGTCCAAATCAATTGAGGAGCGAAGAGAGATCCTCAAACAAAACAACCTATGTTTTAGGTGTTGCGCCTCTACAACCCTCAGGAGAGACTGCAAGGCGAAGATTTTCTGCAGAGACTGCGGAAGCAAGCAACACACCACTGCCTTACACATAGTCAGGAAGGCATCTTCAGTTGGTCCCGCTCAACATCACGGCGGGGAGACAGTACAACAGAACGGCGGGGAGGCAAGTAATGCAAGCAGTACTGACAGAACAGTTAACTCGTCTTGTACAAAGATCTGTGGAAATAACACATGCAAATCATGTGCCAAGATCATCCCTGTCAGAGTGCATCATAGGGACAACTCCAACAAGACTGTTGAAATGTATGCAGTTCTTGATGACCAAAGTAATAGGTCCCTAGCATCGCCAGTGTTCTTTGAATTCTTCAATATTGAAGACCAACCAGAAAATTATACCCTTACCACTTGTTCAGGTCGTATTGCCACCAGTGGCAGAAGGGCCAAAGGTTTTGTAGTCCAATCTTTACATGGACATGAAGAATTAGAATTGCCAGTCTTGGTAGAATGTGATTATATTCCAAGCAGCAGAGACGAAATCCCGTCACCAGATTCTGCCAATCACTTTTCACATATGAAAGATATAGCTGGGAGAATCCTGCAAATCAAAGACAGCAGGAAGATAATGCTGCTCATAGGAAGAGATCTTCCCGAATTCCACCATGTCCTAGATTATAGATATGGACCACCTGGATCACCCTTTGCCCAGAAATTAAGACTGGGCTGGGTAGTCATCGGAGAAATCTGTCTGGACTATCAACATGCAACTCCAGACTTATCTGTGAAGAAAACATTTGTCCTACCATCTGGCCAACCTACGACATTAAGACCATGTGAAAGTAAAATTTGTGTCAGGAACCAGATCCTGCTTGTTTCAATACTGCAACTAAAACAGTAGACATTCCAGAATATGATATCTTTGCTAAGACAAAAGATGACGACAAACCAGGAATGTCGTATGAAGATAAAACATTTATGAAACAAATGGACAACCAGTTTGTAAGAGACTCCACAGGCAGTTGGGTATCTCCATTACCAATTCGGACACCAAGACAACGACTTCCAAACAACAGGCAACAAGCTGTTAAAAGAGCAGAATTCCCCGAAAACAGTCTGAGGAGGAACGCTCTCAAAAGAGAACATTTTATAGAATTTTAGATATTAGACAACAAGTTGCTTCGCCGTTGCAAGAACAAGAAGAATGTTGGTATTTACCGTTGTTTGGAGTATACCATCCCAAGAAACCTGAGCAGATCAGGGGTGTGTTCGATTCCTTCGCAAAGTTCGACGGAGTATCCCTAAACAGTGTTTTGATGTCTGGTCCAGACTTATCAAACAGCTTACTTGGAGTCCTGATACGTTTCAGGAAGAAGAAGATATAGACTGCACAAGTCACAAGATACCTATTGGCAAAGGAAGTTCAATTGCCAATCTCAATCCTCTTTTGGATGAAAAGGGACAAACTTTTCCAGATACTTCTCCGGATATTCACGTTACAAGAATGTTCATGACTACAAATAATTCCTTCGTAGGAAGAGGAAGATTCCAGCTCTTCTCAACCTGGATAACACTGTATTCTGTTTTACCGTATTCATCGTGCATCTGTGAATTCAAGATCAGTTAACGATCACAGAGATAAATCGTCTGGTTGAAGATAGTGTATAAAGTGTAAATAATTATATTCAGCAAATATTGTGAATAATATGATAATTTCTGTTGTTTGTTTAAATAATAGTGATATCAAGTAGATATCAGACGGGGAGTGTATTGTCACAATTAGTGTATTGTTACAACTAAATTTATCTTTATGTTTATTATGGGAAGTATTCCAAATACACCGAATGCCCGGGACCGAATTACTCATCTCTTCTTTCGTTTCCCTATTCCACCTTTCTCACGTATCATTCGTACGACAGGCAAACGTTTAGTCCAGATATTGTTTGGAATTTAGACCTAGTTCAATAACAGTGTAAGTTTTACATTATATTCTCATTATATTTGGATGAAGATCGATCTTATTAACGTTACTACACAACAGTTCATTGTGAATATCAGCTCTACATGTTGATTGCATAATTTGCTATAAATATCGACTTTAACGAAATATTCATCTCACACAGAAACGTACAACTGTTGGTTATAATTATATTTACAAGTTTCAACACAGTATTTCAAAGTTTTATTTATTATTTCCGTCTGGGAGAGGAAGATTAACAACCGTTATTCAGTTGCATAATTCATATAAATATAGAATGTACGGCAAGCAATTAGCGACATTTAAATACATCCAGATATAATTATGGAACACATACTCCGTGAGTTACAGCAATTCAACTGAAAATTTATAACAAACTTTTCCAAATATTCAGCATCAATTACAGATCTTACAAAAAATGGTTTACCAGATAAGGTAATTTGGACAAGTGAGTATCATCAGTGTTTTGACCAGTTGAAGTCAATGATTGCGTCGGAGCCAGTGTTAAGAGCACCTGATTTTTTTCTCTCACATTCATATTGTGTAATGATGCTTGTAAGACCGGAGTGGGGTGTGTTCTTGAACAAGAATTCAGCGACGGCAGACATCCAATGCTTTATATGAGCAGAAGTTCTTAAAAACTGAGAGTAAGTATTAAGTCATAGAAATGGAGTGTTTTGCGATAGTTTGGGCTGTAAAATCTTTGAGGATTTATTTAGAAGGTAAAGAGTTTGTCATACCTGACCATGCACCATTACAGTGGCTTCAGAGAAAGAAAATGAGTAACCAAGCTTTATTAAGGTGGAGTCTAGTACTTCAGGAATTAAAATTTCACATTTCTTATGTGCCAGATAGGTTGAACATAGTGGCAGATGCATTGTCTAGGTTAGAAGAGTGAAGTCCCCTAAAAAGCCTCTAGGTTTGTATATAGATGTATATATGTTCATGCATGGAGTTCATTTCTGCATTTAATGTTTTTGGTTGATTTGTGAAAGTGTCAAAGCTTTGAATAGGATGGGAAATTTTAGTTTGCTGTGTGTTTGGGTTGGACCAAAATGTTATTTTGTTTCCTTAGTGGGGAGGAATGTAAAAATTTTGAGTTTGGGTTATCTTTCTTAGTGCATTTCTTGTTATTAGCTCTGAGGAAATTAAATAGTAATAGAGTTGGCCAAACAGGTAATGAAAAGGTAGAAACTTGTCAGACAGGTTATATTTAGATCGCCTGGTCTGCATGAGCTAGGGTGTAGTCAGTTTCTACTTGGACATTGGAGCAGTCAGACATGATGGACTGACTTGAAAAAACTTAGAGTTTTGGAGAAAAAATATTGTCAGGACATTTATTTAACAGAATTTTCAATGCAGGAAATTCATAATAATTCGTCCATCAGGACAATAGAGAACTCCTAGGTAGGTTTGTCACACACATTGACCCAGCCCCACCCTTATTTTCAATTTGATACTATCGCGTGAAATTATTTCGGTTTTGAGTTTTGTAATAAATAGCGCGCATGGTTTTCATATTAGTATTATTGGTGGATTTATTCCTGGTTATGAATTCCACCCGCAGGGGACTTCTGGTCTTGGCTATACTTTGGACACAGATACATTTTGGTTATGGACGTATACAAGTATAAGCCACGTCACTAAGGAATTATGAGTAAAAATTCCAGAAACCATGTTTTTAGATCCAGTTGAATGTCAGTATTTAGAACATGAGTTTTAGTCCAGTTCAGCAATAAAATACGTGCAATAGGGTAATAGCTTTACACAAGCTTTAGTACACAATTTATAGTCTGTCAGTACATAAAATTTCAGACAGTCCGTCAGTGAATAATTTCAGGAACATTTAATATACAAAATGTGTTACTATAGATAGTCTCAACTGAATGAGAACCTAGCCTTGTTGTTTTTCCGTTGGAATTAATACATGCAGAACATTTAATTGGGAAAAACAGGAACTGTGAGTTTTTTTCACTATGATGGACTGATAATGGACTGAATATTTATATTTTTATTTTAGCTTTTATTTATGTGTATTAAGTTTGGTATATTTTGATTATGCCTGTGGGATAGAGGAGAGTTTGAGAAGAGTATATATATGTTATTTTGTGGGTTTTTTTTGTTTGTCTTGTGGTTGTCGTATTATTAATTTGCAAATTTTTATTTAGCTTATTTTCTGACACCTCTCTGATCGATTGCTTGGACTGACCCCCATACTTTAAAGAACCCTGAAGTGAAAGTTCACTTCTTTACAAGGGGCACAAGTAAGATTGCAGGATGAACTATCAATACCCATCCTCTTAACAAGACAGTCTAAATAGTGTTTCTTACAAACAAATACAATATTGTTAGAAGCTTTGTCTGCAGATCTTTGACGTATTCATCTTGGAGCCTTGTCAATGCCTTTACAACAAGAGGATCAGCAAATGTACTGGGTGTTCCAGTCTGCATAGATGTTTTCAAGCGCCTGAAACGATTCTCATCGAACTGATCCAGTCTGACAATATCTCAACATCTTCTTTCTCTTAATAATGATCGAGACCATTTATTTTCACTATAACTTTTGCGAAGATCGCAAAAATTAGTTGGTTTACAGTAAGAGCATGGAAATCTTAAAAAATGACAATACAAAGCAAAATGAACAATGCACATCCTGCAATCATGTAAAAAAATTGTTGAAAAGTACCATGTTGTTTAAGATATTTTACATGCCAAGTTTTCTTACAGCCGACTCGATGAGCGCCCTGTGTTTGTCTATATGTTGTTATTGTTCACTAGCTTAGGACACTAGTGTTTTGTCGGGCTACGAATGACAGTAATTGTAAGAGCATTTTGCCAGTTCATTTTACGTTTGTTGCGTCCATGGGCTAAAAACATGGATGCTGTAGCGTTGTGTGAATTTAGCAATGAATTCCGCTCAAATCGATGCAAGGGGTCGTGTTGAACTTACTATGAGGTTAAGCAAAACGCATTGTTAAAGGCCTTACCGTGACTTGAAACCGTTCTTTCATTGCTTTGCTCTAAATGTACCATATATTTATAGAGATTTTGTTTCATGTACATTTACTCAATATTCTTTGATTGTTTATACAGAAAACGAAGGTATATCATGTTGATTGAAATAAATTAATTTCTAAAACAAGAATAGTCAGAAGACAACACAGCTTGATTAGAGTGACCTCAACGCACAATAAATTTGAACGTTATACATTTTCCTAATTGTAATGTTTACAAAAAATACATAAATGTGATATAAGGAAGTCACATGTTAAATATAGGTTCCACGCTGGTGGCCATGATTTATGTCCGATCAGAACCAAATGAGCAACCTTTGTAGAGGACCTTCCATACATGATCCTTGTAAGGTTTGGTTGAATTTGCTTCAAGGGTTTCAGTTTATGAAAATAATGTTTTACATAAGTTCAAATGTTAGATATAAGTTCCGTGCTGGTGGCCATGTTTTTGTCCCATCGGAGGTTCCTTATTTAATGGACCTTTCAAGAAAATGGGTCTAAGTGGGCCGCATAGATTATGCTTATCTTGGTAGAAAAATGTAGAAGGACTAAATTTCACAGTTCTGGTACCCTCTTTTGAAAATATCAATAACAATAACTAACTTCCAAAGTACAGAAAAGTAAGAAAATTCTGAAATACTTTTTTCCATAAAGTCAGGTGCACATTTTCAATATATAGATACATTCTGTGAAGATTCAATGATCTAAGTTGAAAACTGCCGGCGGAGTTGATTTCACACGATAGGTACTCTGTTGAAATCGTCAATAAAAATGACCAAGTTCCTAAGTCTGAATAAAAAAGGAAAATTTTTCCAACATAATTCCAAAAAGTCAGGTTCACATCTTCAATATATATATATACACATACTGTAAAGTTTCGAAGGACTGGGTTGAAACTGTGGGAGGAGTTGATTTCACATGTTAAAATGCCGAAAAAAAATGGCTAAGTTCTTAAGTCCGGAAAAGTAAGAAAAAATTTCTGAAATAATTAAAAAAAAGTCAGGTGCACATCTTCAATATATATAAAAACATTCTCTTAAGTTTTAAAGATCTTGGTTGAAAACTGTAGGAGGAGATGATTTCACAAAATAGGTACACTCTCTTAAAATGTCTTTGTTAAAAATTTCGATAAAAAATTACTAAGTTCCTAAGTCCGGAAAAAAATAAGAAAAAAATCCGAAATAATTCCCAAAAGTCAGGTGCACATCTTTAATATATATAAAAACATTATGTAAAGTTTAAGTGTTCTGGGTTGAAAACGTAGTAGGAGTTGATTTCACAAAATAGGTACCCTATAATCCCCGTCCGCCGCCGCCGAACCGACATTCACCATACTGTAACACCGGATTTGCACTCCGAGCAACCCGGCCAATGGGGTCCAATGTTAAATTTAAGTTCCCTGCTGATGGCCATGTTTTTGTCCGATCGGAACCAAATGAACAACTTTTGTTAAGGATCTTCCATACACCATTCCTGTAAAGTTTGGTTGAATTTGCTTCAAGGGTTTCACAGTAGTTGATGAAAATAGGGTTTTTCCCATAAGCTCCAATGTTAAATATAAGTTTCGTGCTGACGGCCATGTTTTTGTCCCATCGGAACCAAATAAGCAATAATTGTAGAGGACCTTCCATACATGATTCCTGTAAAGTTTGGTTGAATTTGCTCAGTCCTTTCGCACAGTTTAAGAAAATGATGTTTCCCCATAGGAACCAATGTTAAATATAAGTACTGCATGCGCTGGCGGCCATGTTTTTTGTCCCATAGAAACTAAATAAGCAATCATTGTAAAGAATTTTCCATTACATCATTCCTGTAATGTTTGGTTGAATTTGCTTCAGTGGTTTCAGAGTTAATGAAAATGTGACAAGTTAACAGACGGACGGACAAGGATGGACTGCACACGCCAATTGCTCACACTGAACCTTTTGGTCAAGTGAGCTAAAAAGCAACAAGTTCATGACAGGTTTTCAGATTTTCATGCCATGCTTATAATTCCGACCACCATGTAAAATTTTTAATATCTGTAATGGTTTTTGATTTATTTGCAAAAAAAATAAATAACCTGTTTGTTCTATTTTTGGTTTTGGGACATGTTAGCCGATATTCCATCTAATCCAACACAACTTTGAAACGAAGATGATCCAGCCCATGTTTGGTTATATTTGGCCCAGCAGTTTCAGAGAAAGAGACTTTGGAAATTATTAATGTAACTACAACTGACAAAAAGTGATGGCAAAAGCTCACATGGCCTTTTAAACCAGATGACCTAAAATGCGTGTTTGTTCCACGACACTTTTGTGTTGCCTGGACTTTATATACAGTATCAAAGAATTCAAGTGTTTGTTATAGAATGAAATAGTCCAATAATAATTATATGAAAAAGGGGATAATATAATTAAATAACCTTAGTGAGCACGCTCACATACCCCACGCCCCCACATATAGGTAATCTCACATAATTGAACTCTAAAACACAATTAGCCTGCTGACAATACCAAAAACTTCATATAGAACGCAAAGTCAAATCAGCATGCAGATGATATACATGTATGCGCTTAAAGCAATATTTTGCACTTAAATGACCAAGTGTGACAACATGTATTTTTCTGATAAATTGTTCAAAGTCCAAATGTAAATACATATGTAGCATGCACACCTTTGGCATATGCATAATCAGTCTGCAAAATAAAAATTTCCTACCTACTGTTAGAGGAGTTATCCGGACAAATGAGTACCCTATAAGCAATATTTTGCCTTAAAATTACTAAGTTAAACAATGTGTATTTTTCTTAAAAAATATTTAAAAAAATCAAAATTCAAGTAGTATGCACATCTTTGATATATGCACAATCAGCCTGCAAAATAAAAACTTCCTACCTTAAAAACTGTAGTTATCCGGACAAATAATGTACCCAGTAAGCAATATTTGGCGAAAGATGACAGTTAACCTAGATATATATTTCTTAAAAAATATAAAAGATCAAAATCAAAGTACAAAAAAATCTTCCTACCTTAAAACTGTTGGAGGAGTTATCTGGGCAAATGATGTACTCAGTAAGCAATATTTTTCCTAAAAATGACTATAAAGTCAATAATGTGTATTATTCTTAAAAAATATCAAAATTCAAAATCCAAGTAGTATGCATATCTTTGATATATGCACAACCAACCTGCAAAATAAAAACTTACTATCTTAAAACTGTAAGAGGAGTTATCCGTACAAATGACGTACCCAGTAAGCAATATTTTGCCTAACAAGAGGCTCTCAAGAGCCTGTATCGCTCACCTGGTCCTTGATTTTCATAGTCATTATTTATGAAAGAACCCATATACATGTATATAATTAAGCTATAGTTCTAATATGCCCGGTTAGTTTAAGATGAGAAGACGTCTGTTAGTGTTCCCCATGGGGTCCAATGTTGAACTATGTTCCCTGCTGGCAGCCATCTTGATTAAAGAATCTGAAAAAAAAATCTTTTCAGGGGTACACATAAAGACTATTTTGACCAAGCTTGATCCATTGGCTCAGTAGTTTCAGAGGAGAAAATCTTTGAATGTGTTTCCCAAAGGGTAAAATGTTAAAACTATGTTCCCTGCTGACGTCCATGATGAATATAGCCGGAACATGAAAAACACCTTTCTTATATCGGATGACCAAAGAGCTATTGTGGCAAAGTTTAGTTCTAATTGGCTCAATAGTTTCCAAAAAGAAGATCTTTGAACATGTTATCCATTAGGGTAGAATGCTAAAACTGTGTAATGGTTCCCACTTGTAGTCATCTTGGATATCGTTTGGACCTGAAAAACATCTTTTTTGCAAGAGACCACCCAAGGACTATTGTGGCCAGGTTTGGTTCCAATTGGCCCAGTAGTTTCCCATACTGTGCAATGTTAAAACTATGTTTCCCCCTGGCAGCCATCTTGGATATCACGCTGACCTGAAAAACAGCTTTTTGCAAGGGGCCATCCAAGGACTTTTGTGGCCAAGTTTGGTTCCAACTGGCTCGTTAGTTTCAGAGAAGATTTTTGAACGTGTTTTCCAATACGGTTAAATGTTAAAACTCTTTCTTGCTAATGTTAAAATTATGTTTTCTCGCTGCCGGCCATCTTGGATACAGCGCAGGCCTGAAAAACACCTATTTTGTAAGGGACCACCCAAGGACTTTTTTGGCCAAGCTTTGTTCCAATTGGACCGATTGTTCCAGAGGAGAAAATATTTGAATGTGTTTCACAAAAGGTCCAATGTTAAAACTATGCTCACTGCTGACGGCCATCTTGGATACAGTCTGAACCTGAAAATCAGTCCTTTTGTAAGGGGTCAAATATTAAAACTATGTTTTCCGCTGGCCAACTTGGTTATTACGTTGACCTGAAAAACACCTTTCTTGCAAGGAACCACCAAAGGACTACTGTGGCCAAGTTTGGTTTCAACTGGCCCAGTAGTTTCAGAGGAGAAGATCTTTGAAATTCTTCCAATAGTGTCCAATGTTAAACTATGCTTCCCACTAGGGGCCATGTTTGATATAGTACAAACCTGAAAAACACTTTTTAAGTAAGGAACCACAAACGGACTATTGTGGCCAAGTTTTCTTCCAATTGACCCAGTAGTTTCAGAGGAAAAGATCTTTGAATGTGTTTTCCCATAGGGTCCAATGTTAAAACATGTTCCCCGCTGGGGGCCATTTTGGTTAACGCGTGGGCCTGAAAAACAGCTTTTTTATAAGGGACCACCAAAGGACTATTGTGGCCAAGTTTTGTGCCAATTGGCTTATTGGTTTCAGAGAAGAAGATCTCTGCATGTGTTTCCCTATACTGTCCAATATTAAAACTATGTTTCCCGCTGGCAGTGGATATAGCGCAGGCCTGAAAAACACCTATTTTGTAAGGGACCACCCAAGGACTTTTTTGGCCAAGCTTTGTTCCAATTGGACCGATTGTTCCAGAGGAGAAAATCTTTCAATGTGTTTCCCAAAAGGTCCAATGTTAAAACTATGCTGACTACTGGCGGCCATCTTGGATATAGCCTGAACCTGAAAATCAGTCCTTTTGTAAGAGGTCAAATATTAAAACTATGTTTTCCGCTGGCCAACTTGGTTATTACGTTGACCTGAAAAACAACTTTCTTGCAAGGGACCACCCAAGGACTACTGCGGCCAAATTTGGTTTCAACTGGCCCAGTAGTTTCAGAGGAGAGGATCTTTGAAATTCTTCCAATAGTGTCCAATGTTAAAACTATGTTTCCCACTAGGGGCCATGTTTGATATAGTACAAACCTGAAAAACTTTTTAAGTAAGGAACCACCAAAGGACTATTGAGGCCAATTATTCTTCCAATTGACCCAGTAGTTTCAGAGAAAAAGATCGTTGAATGTGTTTTCCCATAGGGTCCAATGTTAAAACATGTTCCCCGCTAGGGGCCATTTTGGATAACGCGTGGGCCTGAAAAACAGCTTTTTGTAAGGGACCACCAAAGGACTATTGTGGCCAAGTTTTGTGCCAATTGGCTTATTAGTTCCAGAGAAGATCTCTACATGTGTTTCCCTATACTGTCCAATATTAAAACTATGTTTCCCGCTGGCAGTGGATATCGCGCAGACCTGAAAAAGTTTTTTGTAAGGGATGACCAAAGGACTATTGTGGCCAAGTTTGGTGCCAATCGGCTCGGTAGTTTCAGAGGAGATCTCTGAATGTGTTTTCTCATAGGGTCTAATGTTAAAACTATGTTTCTCGCTGGGGGGGGGGGGCCATCTTGAATATCGTCCAGATCTGAAAAAAAAACAGCCTTTTTTAATAAGGGACCACCAAAGGACTATTATGGCCAAGTTTGGTGCCAATTGGCTCGGTAGTTTCAGAGAAGAAGATCTTTGAATGTGTTTTCTCATAGGGTCTTAATGTTAAAACCATGTTTCCTTCTGGCTACCATCTTGGATATTGGGCGGAACTGAAAAACAGCCTTTTTGTAAGGGACCACCCAAGGACTATTGTGGTTCCAATTGGCCCAGTATTTTTAGAGGAGATCTTTGAATGAAAAATTGATGCCGAACAGACACATGGACGATGGACAGATGCAAAGAGATAGCAAAAGCTCACCCTTGCATTAGCTATTGTGACAAAGTTTTGTTCTAATTGGCTCAATAGTTTCAAAAGAGAAGATCTTTGAACATGTTATCCGTTAGCTTCCAATGCTAAAACTATGTAATTTTTCCCGCTGGTAGCCATCTTGGATATCGTTTGGACCTGAAAAACATCTTTTTTGTAAGAAACCACCCAAAGACTATTGTGGCCAGGTTTGGTTCCAATTGGCCCAGTAGTTTCCCATACTGTGCAATGTTAAAACTATGTTTCCCACTGGCAGTCATCTTGGATATCACGCTGACCTGAAAAACAGCTTTTTTGAAAGGGGTCATCCAAGGACTTTTGTGGCCAAGTTTTGTTCCAACTGACCCATTAGTTTCAGAGAAGATCTCGGAACGTGTTTTCCAATGGGTTCAATGTTAAAACTCTTTCTTGCTAATGTTAAAATTATGTTTCTCGCTGCCGGCCATCTTGGATATAGCGCAGGCCTGAAAAACACCTGTTTTGTAAGGGACCACCCAAGGACTTTTTTGGCCAAGCTTTGTTCCAATTGGACCGATTGTTCCAGAGGAGAAAATCTTTGTATGTGTTTCCTAAAAGGTCCAATGTTAAAACTATGCTCACTGCTGGCGGCCATCTTGGATATAGCCTGAACCTGAAAATCAGCCCTTTTGTAAGGGGTCAAATATTAAAACTATGTTTTCCGCTGGCCAACTTGGTTATCACGGGTCCAATGTTAAAACATGTTCCCCGCAGGGGCCATTTTGGAAAACGCGTGGACCTGAAAAACAGCTTTTTTATAAGGGACTATTGTGGACAAGTTTGGTGCCAATTGGCTCGGTAGTTTCAGAGGAGAAGATCTCTGAATGTGTTTTCCCAAAGGATCTAATGTTAAAACTATGTTTCTCGCTGGGGACCATCTTGAATATCGCCCAGATCTGAAAAAAAAAACAGCTTTTTTGTAAGGAACCACCAAAGGACTATTATGGCCAAGTTTGGTGCAAATTGGTTCAATAGTTTCAGAGAAAAGATCTTTGAATGTGTTATCTTATAAGATCTTAATGTTAAAACTGACAGATGGACGATGGACAGATGCAAAGTGATAGCAAAAGCTCACCCTTGCATTAGCCAGGTGAGCTAAAATGACAAGTTCAACAATGTGTATTTTTCTTATTATAAAATGTCAAAATTCAAAATTCAAGTAGTATGCACATCTTTGAAAAATGCACAATCAACCTGCAATATAAAAACTTCCTACCTTAAAAACTGTAGGAGGAGTTATCCAGACAAATGATTTACCAATTTAGTGATGACGGACTTACGGACCAGTCAAAAACTTTGTTGCATGGGGTATAATAAAGCAGTACAAAATGCATTGTTCACATCTACAATCACTGACATTCTTCCAAATTTGGTAGAAAGAAAAGATAACTAGAGGCTCTCAAGAGCCTGTAGATCAGCTGGTCCAAAGCTAGCATAGACAATAACCTCAATGATAAAGGGTCTCATTTCTAGTGTGATAATAAACCTAGATGTAATATGGCCCACTGTGTCAGAGGAGATGATCTTTGAATGTGTTTTCCAAGGGGTCCAATGTTAAACTAAGTTCCCCACTGGTGGCCGTCTCAGATCTGATGGGGACTTGCCAGACACATTTTTTTAATAGGGGATCAACTAAGAACAGTTGTGACCAAGTATGGTTTTAATTGGACAAGTAGATATGGAGGAGAAGATCTTTGAATGTGTTTTCCCATAGAGTCCAATGTTAAACTAAGTTCCCTGCTGGCAGCCATCTTGAATCTGAAAGGGACTTGCCGGGCACATTTTTCAAAGGGGACCAACTGGCCATGTAGTCTCAGGGAAGATCTTTGAATTTGTTTTCCCATCGGGTCCAATGTTAAACTAAATTCCCTGCTGGTGGCCATCTTGAATGAGGTCCACAACTTCCATCATGAAGATATAATGTAGTCCTTGACATACTTAACATTATTGCTTTAAATCTTAACCTCTATCTCAAATCTTTATTGAAATACAAGGCAAAATTTATAAAGTTAGAAAAAATTTGACCAATAAAGGGCAATAACTCCTCTATACATATTCAGATTTTCTTCAAATTTCTAGGTGGGTAGTTCTTGATATGCTGAACATTTTTGCAATTTAAAGTTGACCTCTATCTGTTATAGTTTTTAAGATAAATAATAATCAAAGTGCTTAAAGCCCTTATAGAAAGGTTGCTTTCAAAGATTTAAGTAGACTTGGTACAAGCTCCTCTAGTCGTTTATCCTTTCTACTTTGCTATAAAAGTATGCAGTAAACTATCCACACTTGTTTACTATCAAACAATGTTACAAATATTGAAAAGAAGAAAGATAAATAGTACAGTCACAACATGTAAAAATTCCTGACAAGCCAGCACAATTTATCTAAATGCAAATTCTAAAGACCTCAAAATGTCACCTGTGCTCTTAAAAGTAACGGTTATCCCACAACAGTTCATACATAATGATCATCTCCCTTTCTTTATGTAAACTGAACTCTTAACACCGCTGTTTCTATTTTTAAAAGTGACTACAAGACTTGAATTTTCAAGGTAAAATTAACGATATTGATGTGGACTAAAAGTCTATAACCGAACAAGCAATGGCAACAGGTGGTTTCATTTCAGTGATGAAAAAAATATGGCGTCTTAAGCCTAGAGTTACACGACTTCAGTTAACGAGTGAAAACAAATCTTCGGACCGTTAAAAATATAGCTTGTCAAAAAAGCAGCCCAGAATAAGGCCTCTGACAATGCACAGACAGTGAAACACAAAACTCACACGTTGAACTAAGCTTTCGTCCATTCTACTTTCGTTTTGTCCATTCAGCACCTGTTGCGCATGTGTCCGTATCAGAAATTTGTTAACATGCCATTCAAACAACCAAAACACTCTCGTGTTTATGTAAAATCGTTTCACCGTTAGAAGGTTTATCCATTTTAATTGCAGGATATCAATTATATTAGCAAAGATGCACTTTATTTAATCCATTGAAGATTCCATGCAATGACAACCATTCTTCCGAAATCACCTGAAGTTTACAGATGATAAATTTTCAGTGAAAGGGGGTGTGCAATCATTTTTCTTGAATAATTCTTTCAAATGATCACCAAATTCTTTCAAATCTGTGTGAATTACCTGATTTTCTCACTAAATCATTGTTTAAACAAAAAATATTATTTTGGTCAATCTGGTTTTTCAAATTGACGCACCTCATTTCAACTGACAGGGTCATGACATTAGAAACCGTTGCAATGAAACCTTTCTAAAAAATATCAAAATTTTGAAAATTTCGCAGAAAAAGGTTTTTTTATTATCTTCAAAATAGCAGGGCTGGTAGATCTTGTCATGCTGATCACTTTTACCTGATGTCAGATTTTTGACATAGAGTTATTTGCCAAAATCAGCAAATTACCTCTATGAGCTATTTTTAGTAATGGCAGCCATGTTGTTTGGTCCTCGGAAATAATCGAATACAATTTTGAATCCATATACCCTGGTAATGATTCAGGCCAGGTTTGGTTTAATTTGGTTCAATGGTTTCAGAGGAGAAGATTTTTGAAAAAGTTTACAACGGACGGACGGACGGACGCCCAGTGATGGCAATAGCTACATGACCCTTCGGGTCAGGTGAGCTAAAAAGGCGTTTAGGAAGTATAGCAGATAATACTCAAGATCAAGACTCAATAACCAAAAATGAAAAAGTCCAATGATAATATGGAAATCTGGGAAAAAGTGACAAATATTGAAAACAAAATGCATGGTGCACATTATATACTGCAGCATTTCTTCAAATTTTGTTGAAAAGTACTAAAGCATTTTAGAGGGGTTGCCAAAAATAAAGGTATACCCTTAAGCCTCCAAGAAGTTAAAATGACAGCTTGAATATCTGGAGAAAACATAAAGAAAAACAAAATGCATAGTGCTCATCTACTAAACCGTTCCTGTAAGTTTGGTTGACAACTACAAAGCTGTTGTGGAAGAGTTGCAGATAGGCATAGCCTTGAGACTCCAACAGCTTGAATGGAGAATACCCTTATGACTCCAATAGCTAAAATGACTCCAATAGCTTAAATGGGGAATACCCTTAAGACTCCAATACCTAAAATGACAAAGTTCATAAACATCTAAAAATCTGGAAACAAAAAAAACATAAAGAAATATATGATGTACATGTGCAACATATGTTGAGGTATCAATGCAAGTTTTGTTGAAAAATACAACGAGGAGATTCAGATAATGCTAAATATTTTGGAGTCATACAGACAGATGGACAGGCAGACTGAAGCAAGATGACAGATAGTGATACCTATGTGTTGATTCTTCACTAAGTGAAGAAGACACAAAAATAATATTCCAAAAAAAAATATAAAAAAATCTTCAGTAATCTTTATTGAGAAGATGACTAGGGTTGTATCAACATTTAACATAGGATCTGATCTACATTTTACATGAAATATTTACTCAAAGGTCTTGATAAATACTGGAACTTGAAAACTTTATTCTCAATGCATTGAATAATTTATCAAATCTCTTCATGATTTTCAAGAAACATATACATGAAAATGCCTTTATTTATACCATATTCCATGCATCCTTTTAAATACTCCTTTTATCATACCACAGTAAAGCAATCGTGGATTGGTGATTTTCCACAAAGTGGAAATGAGTGGATTTGAGTGTCTGCTTTTATGTTGTTCATCCATCTCCACCCAAAACTACTCAAAATCACTTAATTTTCTCACATTTTATAATGCTATGCAAGTAAATTAATTTAGTGGTTATTATTGGATTTGAGTGGTTTTGAGTGGATATTTTACATTGAAATCAAATGAGTGGAATTTTTTAGAGGATGCAAGGAAATTCACCAAGGAGTTGAGCTGGTTGATATTGTAACAATATGAAAAAAGAAAGGAAATGGGGTAAATGTCAAGGAGACAACATCCCATATCCAGGTTAAAATGACCCAAAACAAAGCATCTTGGGGTCACCGTACGGTCTTCAACACAGTGAAGAACCTCACACCATATAGCAAGCCCTAAATGGATATAATATTGGAATTTTTTTCCTCAATCAGCTTTGAAACACAAATGTACATCTATATATCAATGTGGAGTGTAAACTACTTCTTTGACTGGCTTGAAATTATTGAACATCATGAAACTTTCGATCAAAATATTACGATCTTTTTCTACAAGAATATCCAAAGGTTTGGAATAATATATGATTGCTCTGTCTTTAGTCTTGTCCAGCTTCTGTTTTGTATAAAGTTTAACAAAATGGCTCCCAGACATCTCCAGCACAGTAAAATACACCTGTAAAACAAAAATAACATGAGGTCAGTAAAAAATTCTTCCACTCATCCTGCATAAATTTTTTAACTGAACAAGTCATATCTACCAATATTTGATGTTTTGGAGTTTAAGGGAGGGAATCCTCACTCAGACTTCAAAATCTAAAATCAAACTTGCATGTCTAAGACATCGGCATCCAAATTATTAATATAAGAACCAGTAGATTGCAGCACAAAAGAATAATTTTGAAAATTGACCATCAAATTTTTTAAATAAATTTGTACTATGGTTTTTTAAAACACTTTCTTTCAATGTCATCTTTCCATTAAGCTTATCATATCAACATATGGCCACTATATCATTTTATAAGTTTAAAAAAATCAGAAAACGCACCAAAGGTGCAAAAGCCGAGTTGCGAACATTGTTATTTTCATAAGTACATCATTGGATAGACAAATAGTTGCATATAAGCATATAAATTCTTTTATTTCAATCAGAGATTTATAATGGATTTTTGAGGATGTTTGACTTTGACCTAACTTGACTAAAAATTTGCCAGAGGTTATAATTTAGGTGATAAATACTGCTGATAGCTGCATGAAGTCAAAACATACCAAGTCCCTTTCCAAAAGTTCTCCTTATAATCTAGTTTATACATATTTCTAAAATTGTAAAAAAAATATGAAGCACAATACTGTTTTTCTCAGATTCAATGTTCTGGTTTGGTTTCAATGGCAACTGAAAGCTCCACTATCCATTAAAACCCATTTCAGACCACCATTAAAAAAAAATTTGGGCAGGGGTTCCCCTTATAATCTAGGTACTATGTATTGCTGAAATTAAAACATTCAGAGTCCCCCTTTCATAAAAAAAAAATTGGCAGGGGTTCCTCTTATAATCTAATTTATATTGCGACAGAAAATATGGAGCAGACACATTTTGTTTTATAAAAGATTCTATGTTCTGGTTTCGTTTCCATGGCAACTGAAAGCTCCACTGTCCATTAAAACCCATTTCAGACCACAATTTAAAAACAATTTGAGCAGGGGTTCCCCTTATAATTCTGGTAATATGTATAGCCGAAATCAATAATTTACAAAAAAAATCAGAATACACAAATGTATTTTCTTTCATCTAAGATTTTTTTTTATTTCTACTAGACATTGCAAAGGACTTTTAGTAATATTGAATACTAATTACCACCCTTAGTTTTATTACCTCCCTTTTTTTAATTTTGACTTTTCAAGATATCTTATTTTTACATTATTGGCATCCAAAAAAAGTGTGTTGGTGAATATAATTAGAACTATGAAATGAATTTACATGTTTAAGCAATATAAAAACTACTTTTGTATGAGCAATAGAACTTTTTTATAGCTATTTTTGTTATCAAATTATACCAAAACTGTGATTTTAGGCTTTATTTAAATGTTTAATTTTTGTTACATTTTTAGAAGTTGTGACCTTGACCTTTGTCACACAAACCTCAAAATCAACAGGGTTCTTCCTCTGATCATAACTCATGTCTATGCCAAGTTTCATATGGATGTGTAATGTGGTTCTGGAGATATTTTGTGGAAACGGATAAGTCAAATTTTTGTTCTATTTTTAGAAGTTGTGACCTTGACCTTTGTCGCACAAACCTCAAAATCAATAGGGATCTTCCTCTAATCATTACTCATGTCTGTGCAAAGTTTCATTTGGATATGACATGTGGTTCTCAAGATATCATGCGGATACTAAAAGTTGACGCCCGGACGCCCAGACACCATTCATTAAATTATAAGCCGAGTTCGACTTCGTCGCAACTCGGCTAAAACGTCTGTCTAATGACAATTTTTACCTCTGTTCCATGTACTATTATACCAGGCATTGTGTTACTAACACCATGTTGTTTTAGATCAAGTAGTAGTTCTCCAGCATGCTGTCCAAGAATTTTACTATCCAACTTGTGCTCTATTTCTGGAGCTTCAGACATGTTGTCTTCACTTGAAGCACTACATAGATTAAAGTCTAAAGGGATATGCTTATCTATTTCAAATTCATGTTCAAAACTGCTATCTTCACTTTCAGAACTTTTTGTTGAAGAGCCTGAGGATCTTGAGCCGTACCTTGTCCTAATTATATGTTTCCTTGGCTGGTGACCCTTCTTTGTCTATAAAACACATAAAATTAATCTGATGACAATTTTTACCTAGAAAACTTATATAAAGCCAATAATGTAATTACAATGTGATGGCTAAAATATGACTTGTTTATCTTGATGCAACAATAACTTTATATTGTATCATATGCAAAGTCTATCTTAAAAAGTATTTTTTCAAGAGAACTGAAGTCCTATCTAAAAGATCTGACTTGGAGTTCTTTTCCAAAGACAAATATGCAGATTTTTGTGTAAAATTTTTCAAAAACATATGAACGTATCAAATGCACTTTAGTTTATTGGAATACTGTAAACGAACTTTTTTTTGCGAGCGATTTATTTTCGCAACTTTCACGTAAGTGAAAATATTGCGATAATAAATCGTCACAAATAGTTCTTATGGTTATATAAATGCATTAACAGAAATAGAAAAGCACAAAAATTTATCTTCGCCAACTATACCAGAAGGGAAAAAACGCAAAATAAAGTATCCACGAAAAAAAGTTGGTTTACAGTATTAGTACTCTGGTGAACAAACATGTGCATATCACTGTTTTTGGGTTTCAGACAATGGTAATTTTGTTTTTGATATGGACTTTAACACGGCCAATATCAAGTGAGCCCCTTAGGGCCAGCTTAATGCGTTACTCGGTGATAAAGTCCATATCAAAAACAAAAGTCCTATATTCCTTTTATCGGTAATTCACAAGATGATAAAATTATATATTCTAATATGGGAACAATGGAAACCATGACAACTAGCCATATGAAAATCTCCAATAACATAATGAGCGACTTCACAACAGTCTTTACGCTGAAATTGACGACGTCACAATGTGTTTTGTGCACAAATACGTCAGTAATTCTGAAGCAATGGCTGTCGTTACCGTGTACACTATAGGTCCGCTCAGATCATGAAATAACATATTAGAATCGAAATAATTCATGTTCGCCGGTGGTTTGTAGTCGATTTACATATGGGTGTCCATTATTTTCGTTTATTTTACCCCTCGCTCCACACGCTACGCTCTGGGTAAAATATTAACGAAAATAATGGCCACCCATATGTAAATCTCCAACAAACCACCGGCGCCCATGAATTATTTCTTAAATAAAATGAAATAATCTGACATTTCTATTTAAGAAAAGTTAATCTATTGTTTATTGCAATAATTTATATACATTTGCATTCAACGCATTATGTATATGAACACGACAAATAGTACAAAACATGATGTCAGCATAGCAAACCGCCTTCCTAGCAGTGACCCAAAAATTTCATGATAGTGTCCAGTTCTGTCAGTCTCTGTAGATCAAAGGAATTTCATTTAAGTTAGGAATAAATCTATGTACATCTAGTTCAGTCCTGCTCAAGATCCTTCTTTATTCTCCTGCGATAATCATGGCAGACAACTTGTATGAACCTAGGTGAGGTAGATTTCCAGTTTCTCTAATGATGTGTCAAGTTTAAACCAGTTTTGACCCGTTAGATAAATTATCATATTCAACGTATGTTGAATTAAGCCCCGTACTATTTCCCGCCAAATCTATTCGTAATATAATTCTCAGTGTTTATCTTATATCATAAGGGAATAAAATTACACCGCTTTATCCCGATTATTACCATATCTTATCCACTCTCGATAGTTAAATTTATAAATTTCCAAATGCTCAGCAAGCCTTGCAATTAAAATTTTAAAATTTAACTATCTCTAGTTGAAAAAATATGGTAATGAACAGGATCTTGTGGTGTAGTCTATATTTATAATTTTTGTTTATTAAATACATATGAATATGGACATCTTAACATGCTTAAAAAATGCTTAATGCTAAAAGCTTTATAGGATGCATTACTTTTACAATGGATCATTATAATGCTTAATATCATTCTTCAACCTCTTGTGAGAAGACCAACAAGCTAAAAAAACCTGAGGTACAAGATTTACAATTTGCATATATAGTTAATTACACCTTATGTAAGAAAGCTACATTATGATTGGTTAATAGCCAATGTATTTTTGGCAAATACCCCTTCACCATAGTATTTGCCCCCGAGACATCTGTGCGCTTTAATGATAGAGCCATTCGTTGTAATTAAACAGATATATCATGAACGTCGGGGTATTTGCCAAAAACACAAGTCTTGGGTCTAAATTTCCCTCGCCTTTCAGGCCCGGTAAATTTTATTGCCGAGAGACTTGTATTTTTGACAAATACCCCTCCCTATCATGACATATCTGTTCAAAAGATCATGGGAAAAATATATACAAATTCCTGGAAATGAAAACATTTTTTCCTGGAAATAAAATCTTGGTAAACTACGACCAGTTTCTATGAAGTAAAATGAATCTTGTTAAAAAAATGTAAGGAATCTGACAATAAACCGTTTTTTCTAACATACAAACAAGTATTTTGATACCATGCAACTGCCATTAAATATTTGAAAACATACTTGTAAGTGGTATCCTTTAAGGCTGCCCAATGCTGAATAATGATATGAGATGTTATTTCCCCATAAAATCTATGGCCTTACTCTTATTTCCAGAAAAAAATAAGCACAAGTATTTTATTCTTACGTATGAACTATGAACGAATGGAAGGGTGTAACAATATGCCCTCTGACTTTTCCTCATAGTTGCCAACCTCTGACAATGAAAAATCATGTCATGACATGACATGAGATACCAAAAAGCGTGTGAAAACGCTGGACATACTTTCGGAATATTGAACAAAATTTATATAAAATTAATTTGTCAATATAAATACCCATTGTACTCAACATTTGCCTGTTTTGCTGATTTTATAGGTATATATTCAAAACAATTACAAGTTTGGTTGAATTTACAAGTCAATAAGGCAAAAGTTAGCAGAGTTCTCAGCCTTATCCTTGATTACATCATTCAACAAATGTTTTGTAGCTGGCAAGGAGGAAATGGGCTTAGACCTGTTTTGACAGATAAATGGTTTCAACTGAGCCCTAGCTTTTGTATATCGGACTATTTCACTTTCTGTAATGGTTTCAAATGAGCCCTAGACTATATCACTTTCTGTAAATGATCCAATATAAATGTGTAAACTGCATAGCCCCCTACTCCACGATCACTTTCTTTGACTTCAAATTAGTTCTTCAAACTCGGAGTCCCAAATTTTGTTCTGGTATCACTGATCCGGTACAAAAATATCGTTTTCTATTTGCACTTGTGTCTTTAGTCATCGTACCCAACCAAGATATTTATTGAAACGATTTTAAATCAGTTGTTTGACCGAATCTACAATGTAAGTTTGCAATTTACCGTATGGTCATGAAAAGTCCAGAGAATCACAGGATTCGATAGCTCTAATAACCAAAAACATTAACAATGGTTGTGGAAAAGTCCAGAGAATCACAAAAAACGTGATATCGCTAATAACCAAAAAACGTAAACAAAGAAAAAGCGTGTAATGGCGTGTGAAGTTCTGAAAAGCATGTACACACCGTGTGACAAAATCTACGCGTGTAAACCGTTGAAAAAGCGTGTGTAACACGCGAAAATCATGTGAGTTGGCAACTATGCTTTTCGTCGCAGGGGCATCAAAAGAAATATAAACTAATAGCGCTTCATTGTTGCACCTATTCCACTCAACATATGTTATAAAACTAACTTGTTATCCAATGTTAAAGTTTTTTGTAGATAAACAGGCTAACCGCCATACAAGACCAAAAACTGTTTGCCGCAAATCTTTGATTTAAAGGGGCATAAAAAAGAAATGACATGCATGCAACTATGCATTGATGTCCATGCATACAATGTACACAAGAAATTTATATACAAATATTTCAAAGTAAAGCTACCCTTTTGTACCTCAACAACTGACACCACAGCACTTCTCACTGCACTTCCATCTCTGTCATCATCCATACCACATAATGACCCCTGTCTAATTAAACGATAATCAGGATTTGATGTAACACATGACTTAAGCAAACCATCCCAGCATGCTGGACTGACACTTCCCATTCTGAAAATCAGTAAAAAAATGTCTTTTACCTTGCAATTTTTTTACTTTATCCTGACAGTCATGACAGTAAATAAAACTTGTTCAATGTTCTGTATTACTTTGCCAACTGTTGAAAACTGTTGCTGAAATTGGGGAAAATACTGTATGGATCTACACGAGAAAAACTTTTTGAAGGTGATCTTCAAGATGAAGGCCATAATGCATATGTCTCACTATGAATCTAATCACAAGGTAGTCAAATAACAAATATGAATGGCATAATACCCTTTTTTCAAACTGACCTCAAAGTACATTTGTACCAGTAAGTTCAGGAAAGTTCAAAATGTCTTCAAATATGATTGGTGCCTGCTTAAGCTTTTATCATCAGGAAGCCACAATATGAACAACCTAGTACTTAAGGTCTTCCTACATTTAGATGCCATTTGAGTTTTGACACCTTTGAGCTCTCCCCCATTTTCAAAGCTACAGCAGGTTTTTTTTTAGGAATTAGGACATGTAGGATGATCGTATGGGCTTATTGAACAAAATATTACTTCAGCAAAAAAAAATTAATGCTTTTTGCACATGGATGGGCCTTAAAAGATGTCATGGGTTACAAAGGAGGATGAGCCCCCTCTATCCTGGGGTAACAAGGGGTGTTAAGTGTGGGTGCTCTACATTTTCCATTGTCCATAGATAGTCTAGTCTAGCTCAAAAGGTAACACCTTTAGGCCCTCCTCCATTTTTAGATCAATAGCAGGGTTTTTTAAGGCTATAGGATGATGATGTGGGCTTATTGAACAAAATATAACTTCAGCAAAAAGTCTTTTTCACACATGATTGGGAATTTTAAAGATGTCAGGGGTTCAAAAGGGGGATGTGCCCACTCTATCCTGGGGGTACCAAGGAGGTGTTAAGTGTAGGTGTATACATCTTCCATGGATAGTCTAGCCAAGCTCAAAAGGTAGATTTTTGAATTTTAATGAGTTACTTGGTGTACTATGCACTGCTTATTTTTTTAAAATCTACAAAGGGGATGTGCTAAGGGTTCAGGGGAGATTGTTAGCCCTCTAGCAGGTAAGCAAGTGTGGCTGCCATAGATCCTTTCTGGAGAGCCTATTCTACAAGACTAGAATAATGTTAAATGCAAGGAATGACACTTTTTTCTCATGCTTAAAATAACATACATATACATGTATATATTGAAACTTACCTAGCTTTTAAGTCACACATGCCAACAAAACTTTTAAAAAGTTCTGAATACACATCTTTAGGGATATTACTTTCACAGCTGTTCATATTACTATGCACTACTTTTAGAACTTCTCCAAGTTCTTCAATGAATTTCACAACATTATGTCTGGCCATTATATACCTGAAAAATAAATACAATGTAGGTGGTCTAGATGGAAATATTGCAAATCTCTTTTTTGTTTGTCCTAAACACATACATGACATGCAGCAGAAATTTATAATAAAGGGCTACGCTGAGAGCAGAATGACCGCAGCATGTCGACCACTGAAATTTGAACAAGTGTAATTTGAAGTGAATGTGGACACAGTAAAGAGCTTGATACAATAATTAGATGGACATAATAAGGAGCTTGAAGAATTAATAACCTGGACACAAACTAGGGAAAATAAAAATTGGCCCTTTCCATCCCTTAATGATTTGAAACAGTAAGAGCTAAACAAGTTCTGGTGACTACCAACTAAATCTAACATTAAAAGAAATCCCAGGAAAAAATCCCATTGAAATCTGATAATCAAAGTCCCAAAGGGACTGGTGGATTAGTGTCTATGATGGCAATGATCAGTATCTAATCTATTGATATTTTATGTACACTGCCCATGTATGACATGAATAATCGCCTATCTGTGTTGTGCATAATTACTCATTTTTTACTATGGGTCTAATTATAATGATGATATCAAAACCAAGAAAGGTACAAAAACCATGTTTTGCTCATCAAGAAAACATGCCTTTCTGACAGTCAGCAAGTATTTACTGGTGGCCATCTCCATTTGATCACACCAGCCAATCAATGGCAATCAAACCATTAGAGACAAATATTCAAAGAATTTTGATTTTATACCAGAAACCTTTTAAATATTATATGGGTTCCCTGCTGTACACTCAACATAGACTAAACAATGACAGCCCCATCTTGATCAAGTACAGTTTGAAATTTAATTCTAAAGAACAGACCTGAATGGAAGGTTTGTGAATGCTGACAAGACGCAAAAGATAAAAAGACCTGAGCAGCAATACCCTGCTCTTTATGGAGATAATAATTCGTCCAAGAAACACACGAAGACATGAAAACGATGATCTGTGCCAAGTTCTTTGTGCAACAATGCATCTTAATTCAAGCTATGATATACATTTTCATGCAATTGAAAATGACTGTAATGCATTGTATAATTACTAAAATGACATTATCTCAAGTTTTCTTTGACCAAACTCTGATCAACGGCAATTAACACGCAACACCCCGGACTGAACATTGTTCGACGAACGGCAATCAACAGATCAACACCCCTGCCTGATCCTATTTCGAATTTAGTCAATTCCAACCCCGATCCTTGCAAAATATCGTCTGTTTTTTGAAATACGCACCTTGACAACTGTTTCCAGGTAATACTTTGTATTTACCGATGTACGACTTTTTCAGTATTTTGTTTTGAGTCGGCCATTACATGTTTAATGAACGCGGACCTCGGAGAAGACACTGCAAAATGACAATCGCAACAAGTATAATGGATCAGCCAACATGAACAGCCGTACTTTTCCATTCATTATAACTAGAAATGTAAACAAACAGTTACGTCTTCCTTAGATTGTAAATAATGGACTGTTGTTCTCGACAGCTAATGAATTTGATTTTTTATTTCCAATGCGTCGTTCTATTATGATTTATAATAAGGAATCCATTGCAAAAAACTGCATTAAAATTGGACTAAAAATAAAAAATAAAAATTTTGAATTTCCCCCTTTTGGGTCCCTTTTATCTCATGAATGGTACATTCCATGTGAAATCTGTTGACATATTCCAGATTGTAAATTTCCTAAGGAGCACACTGAAAGAAACCCCATCAAAATCCAATTAATAACAAGATGGGATCAGTTTGAAACGACAGCTAATCCCCTCCCCTGTAGCAATCAAATTTCCAAATTCAGTCAAGTTTCAAAAATATTACTTCTCAAAAGCAGCATCACTCTCCATGAGGCATCGTCCGACCTAAGAGGATTGATATAGTATCTCAGATATGAACCTTAACACAGACTATAACCTGAGTCATTGAAGCATAAAATGTAGGTCTGGGTGACTCAATTATCATCTCATGAACCAGCATCTCTCTCCAAAATACATCTGCTAACCTAAGATGATTGATGTGTCACAAGTAGTTTCTCAGATATGTACCTTAACACAAACTTTAACCTGAGTCATTGAAGCATAAAATTTAGGTCAGAGTAACCCATTTATCATCTTAAGCAGCATCCCTCTCCAAGACAAATCGAGTAACCAAAGAGTGACCCAATTATCATTTAAAGCAAGACACATCCACTGACCAAAGATGATTGATTTGCCACATGTAGTTTCTCAGCTATGAACCTTAACGCAAACTTTAACCTGAGTCACTGAAGCGTAAAAATGTAGGTCAGAGTGACCCAATTATCATCAGAAGCAGCATCACTCTCCAAGACAAATCTAGTAACCAAAGATGATTGAAGTGCCACATGTAGTTTCTCAGATATGAACCTTAACGCAATCTTTAACATGAGTCACTGAAGCGTAAAATGTAGGTCAGAGTGACCCAATTATCATTTGAAGCAGCATCACTCTCCAAGACACATCCACTGACCAAAGATGATTGATGTGCCACATGTAGTTTCTCAGATATGAACCTTAATGCAAACTTTAACCCGAGTCACTGAAGCATAAAATGTAGGTCAGAGTGACCCAATTATCATCTGAAGCAGCATCACTCTCCAAGACGCATCCACCGACCAAAGATGATTGATATGCAACATGTAGTTTCTCAGATATGTTACTTAACGTAAACTTTAACTGGAGTCACTGAAGCGTAAAATGTAGGTCAGAGTGACCCAATTATCATCTGAACCAGCATCACTCTCCAAGACACATTCACTGACCAAAGATGATTGATGTGCCACATGTAGTTTCTCAGATATGAACCTTAACGCAAACTTTAACCTGAGTCACTGAAGCGTAAAATGTAGGTCAGAGTGACCCAATTATCATCTGAAGCAGCATCACTCTCCAAGACGCATCCACTGACCAAAGATGATTGATGTGCCACATGTAGTTTCTCAGATATGAACCTTAACGCAAACTTTAACCTGAG
>MJUU01046569.1:0-19557 GCA_002080025.1 Modiolus philippinarum | reverse complement strand
ATTTCGTCTTTATTAAGATGTACTGGCTAAGTAGAATTCCAAGAAACTACTGGTGTTTGACAGTTTCGGGAAATTTACCAAAATGGAATACAAAATTTATGAAATCTAACCAATGAAAATATTGTTTTTGACTAAAATTCATCAAAACACATGGCTGCAAAGAAGAATTCCCCAAAATTGCTTGTCTTTGAGAGTTTCAGGAAATTTACCAAAATTGGAACCATATTTTTTTTATTCTTAAGTTTTCAGAATCATGTCTTGTATGAAGAAACGGCCAAGATATTTGATTGTACACATGTTGTATGCAAAAATTTCAAAAATTGTTAGTCTTGGACATTTTCAGGAAATTTACCAAAGTTGGAACCAGAATCAAATTCTGAAAGCTTATTGTGCATCTATGGACTATATGCAACAATTCTACAACAAAACTAAAGTCCTTATTCACAATTTTGTTAAAAAATTGTTGATACTAGTATATGGACCTAAATAGAAAATTTAGCTAAATTCATTGAAGCTGAAAATATAGGTCAAGGTGACATAATTCTGGTATGGATGTTGGTCACTACTAAAGATGTAACCACTTACCAATAACCATCAGTCTATGGCATATAGTTGCTGAGATATGGTGCAAACAAAAAAAGTTCATGGAAAAAAACTTAGTCCAACTAATGGAAAAATATGGAAAAATTGGAATTATTTTTTTCAAAAAATAAACTTGGGAAACAATAATAAGGTTGTACTGAACATTATGTAAAAATTTCATTGATATAAGTAAGCCTTTTTGAGAGGAATTGAAATTGTGTATTGGAAATCACAGGCACTTGTTTCTATCAAAGGGGGGGGGGTCTTCTACTTTTACAAGTAGATCCCCCCCCTCCCCCCCGGTAGAAACGGTAAACGGACAGAAAGTCACAGGACAAAAAGTCACAGGACAGAAAGTCACAAATTTCCTAGGACAAAAAGTCACAGGACAAAAAGTCACAATCTGCATTTTTTGCATTGGTGGACAAAAAGTCACAGGACCAAAAGTCACAACTTATATTTTTGCTTCATGTGTATGTAGGTGTAGAACAAAATGGTCACACAATTATATCAACTGACTCATGAAATTGAATATATTTATATTACTTTTGGGCTACAGCAACTACATATGGAATTTTATTGGTATGATTTAGAAATAACATTTTACATATTAAATCGAAAAGCTGTGTTTTTTTCAAAACATATATGAATTGTCTTGGTATACTAATAGTGTAATGGCAAACTATTTTCTTTCTTTTTAAACTATAACCAAAACACAAATGATGACAGGGTACCACCTCTTGTCAAACAGATGCCAATTAAGCAATAATTAATTATTATCTAAACATATATTGATTCAAATTATAGTTATTGGTGTATCAATTAAACCCTACAATAACATGATAAGTCATACATGTAAAATAATTAGCCTTCATGATTATTCATTTCCAAAGAGGTTATTTTAATAGTAACACTTAACTGCATGTCAGTGCTCAATACAGGAAATTATAGAATAAACATTCCTAGAATTTATGTCTTGAATAAACAGGATGGAGAGTCAAGATCATGAACCCATAGATGCCATATTTAAACTTAAATTGAAGGAAATGTATTCTGTTTATCTATTCATTATTCAAAATGTTACTTTTATCTAATATACATGTATTGCTAAGATAAAATTTATAAATTGTGACTTTTTGTCCTAAATGTTTTTAATTTAAACTGTGACTTTTTGTCCTGTGACTTTTAGTCCGTGACTTTTTGTCTGTGACTTTTTGTCCTGTGACTTTCTGTCCTACATTCGGTAGAAACAAGTGCCCGTGTTGGAAATGCAATAAATAAATAGGAAATAAGTATTCATCATGTTCATACCAAACAATGCTGGGAATGTTGTCGCAAATCCAATACCTTTACATTTCTAGGTACCTGGGAGATAATTACTTACAAGTAACTTAAAGACTGATCTTCTTCTGGTGGTGGCAGTTTCATGTGTTTGTAAGCCAACGTTTTTATATTGTAAATAAGAGATTGGAGATAATTAGTGTAAAACCATTGCAAGCTCATTTTTTGGTGAATTGCTTCATTGTTTTCGTACACTGCATCAAAACGAAGATATGATTTTATTGTGTCCAGATATATTTTCTGTATATAACTAAATCCGTCTGTTTTTCCCGATTTCTTAAATACTTCTGACGGAGTTGATGAACATTCCTGTGCATAATGAATACCAAATCTTTGTACAAATTGTCTATTCCATTTTGATACATTGCAATAGGGTGATTTTGGCCTTTTTAAATCTTTTGAACTAACAGTCTTTCTTTTATAAGAACTTCTTGAACTTTGGTTTTTGTCTTGCCCGCTTTCTTCCGCCATTTTGATGGATTTAAAACATGTAACACGTACCCGGACCCGTACCAAAATGTAGACGCGAATCGAGTCGCCCTGAGATTTTGCCAAGACAACTCGTCCAATGAAAAGGCAGAATTACTCATATATATTTTTCTGGCTTATTTTGTGATCATAATGGACTTGGTGGAAGCTGTATACTGAGGGTACATAACTTAATTTGTCAGTTGGTAATCGGGGTCTGGAGCTGGCATGTCAGTTAACTGCTTGTAGTCTCTTGTGATTTCATATTTATGTCCGTATATTTAGTTCTTTCAGTTTTTTCTTCACAATTGACTCAGTCCTGTTACCAACTGAATTTTACTGTTGTTACGATTGTTTTTTTATTTTTTTAGGCTCAAGTTACACCACTGTTTAAGAAAAATGACCCTTTTCAAAAAGGTAATTATAGACCAGTTAGTATTCTTCCAATTCCGTCAAAAATTTTTGAAAGGGTATTATCTGAACAGCTTAGTACATATTTTGATAATATTTTTGATAACTTTCTCTGTGCATTTCGGAAAGGCCATGGTTGCCAAACAACACTATTAAGATTACTGGAAGACTGGAAACAGGCATTGGATAATAATGAATATGTTGCGGCGATCCTGATGGACTTGTCAAAAGCCTTTGACTGCTTAATTGCCTCATGATATTCTTATATGTAAGCTTTCAGCATACGGTTTAAAGAAAAATGCTACTGACCTTTTATATTCATATTTATCAAATAGGAAACAACAAATAAAAATTGGTAATTGTGTAAGTAGCTGGGCAGAAATTCAAAAAGGGGTGCCTCAAGGCTCAATTTTAGGGCCTCTTCTATTTAATGTCTTTATAAATGATATTTTTTATTTCATACAAAAAGGTGATTTATATAATTATGCAGATGACAATACGCTATCTTTTCATTCTCCAGATTTTAGCCAAATAATAAGTATTTTGCAGTCAGAGAGCAATATTTTAATAAGTTGGTTTAATTTTAATTGTATGCAAGCTAATCCTGAAAAGTTTCAGGCAATAGCCGTGGGTAATAAAACTCATAATAAAGCTCCTATTTTTGATATTGGTACAGCAAAAATTAGCTGTGATGATATAGTTAAACTTTTGGGTGTTGATATAGATTTTCAGTTAAATTTTGATTTTTCATATTAAAAATCTTTGTAAGAAAGCAGTTCAACAACTAAATATCCTTAAAAGAATTGGAAAAAATCTTAGTAAATTGAACAGGTTAACTATTTTTTATACTTTCATTCAATCAAATTTTAATTTTTGTCCATTATCTTGGCATTTTTGTTCTGAAACAAATACAAATAAAATTGAAAAAATACAAGAGAGAGCTCGTAGATTTGTATATTTTGATTATAATACAAATTATGAAACTTTATTAGAAAGAGCTAAAATACCAACAATGCAGGTAAAAAGAACTAGAACAATGGCTATTGAAACTTTTAAAATTTTGCACAACTTATCACCACCTGTTTTGAGCGACTTAATACAGAAAAAAGAAAGCAGTTATAATTTTTGTTATTCTAATCTTTTACAGGTCCCTAGAGTCAATACTTCAAAATATGGTAAGATGTCCTTTAAATATGCTGCTCCAGTACTTTGGAACTCACTCCCCGATTCTTAGGGACCGACCATTTAACTTGAAGGGGGGGGGCTATGGTTTTTTTCTAAAAAAATATGTTGGATCTGATTTTATGTGAAAAAAATATTTTGGCTGCCAAAATGATGAAAAAAAATTTTCTGCCCAAAAAAATAATGTTAATTTTGAAAAAAAGTATTTTGTTGATATGCGTGCAAAAAATAAATAATTTGTTTCGCGCGAAGCGCGAAAAAAATTTTCTGTCCAGAAAAAAAAACCATAACCCCCCCTTCAGGTTAAATGGTCGGTCCCTTACAGAATAATCACAAATTTTAATCCATTCAAAACTCAATTATCTTTTTGGAATGGAAAAGAATGTACTTGTTTGGTATGTAAAAATTATAGTTAAAAGTTGAGCTAGAAAGCAATAAATTTACCTTGAGATATTTGGTTAATTTTACTTGTCCGTTATGAATATAATACTGAAATATTTTGTGTACCTTACTGGTCCAGCACGATAGTGATTCTAAGATATGAAGTATACCATATTTGTCCTTCTTGAAGTTTCCCGAGATATGTGGTATTATACAATTTTCCAACTTACCATTCAAAAGATAAACTCAATGATAAAGTTTTTATGCAGTTGCTCACATACCAAAATCATGGTCACAAGGTCAGATATTCTGGTAGCAGTTGAAAGGTCTTGCCACCAGGAATACACATGCAAAATATGAAAGCCATATCACTTACTTATTACCTCTAAAAAGATATTATTTTTTATACATGAGGCTCTCAAGAGCCTATATCGCTCACCTAGATCATGGCTAACATAGAGAGATGAATGGTATTTCCAAAAGGTTCCAGAGTTTGAACTATGTTCCCTGCTTAGGCAACTTTGGATTGGATGTAGACATGCCAGATGCAAATTTTGAAGGGCCACCCCATTACTTTTGTGATCAGGTTTGGTTCCAATTGGATTAGTCGTTTCACAGACCCCATTCTTAGGACCATTGTCACTAAGTTTGGTTCTAACTGTACCAGAAATTTCTGAGATCTCTGTATGTCTTTTCCATAGGGTCAAATGTAAGAATTATGTTCCCTTGGAGGCTATCTGGGATGAGGCACAGACCTACCACATACCATTTTTGGAAAAGACAATCTAAGGACCATTGTGACTAAGTTTGGTTATAATTGGACTGATAGTTTCTGAGAAGAAGATCTATAAATGTCTTTTAGATAAGGTCAAATGTTAAAACTGTGTTCCCACTGAGGTAGGGACCTGCCAAAAACCAACTTTGAAAGGGACCATTTAAGTACTACTGTGATTAAGTTTGATTATAATTGAACTGTTAGATTTTGAGATCTTTGAATGTGTTGTCAATGGGGTCCAATGTTAAATTTATGTTCCCTGTTGGCAGCCATCTTGGATAAGGTTCAGACCGGGCAGGACACAATTTTTAAAAAAGACCACTCATGGACTATTGTGACAAAGCTTAGTTTCAATAGGCCCAGTGATTTCAGAGGTGAAGATCTATGAATGAAACGTTTACGACAGATGGATGGTGTACAAATGGACAGACAATGGACTGAACGATGATGGATGTGAAGTGATGACAAAAGCTCACCCTGGCATAGCCAGGTGAGCTAAAAAAGTCCATCACATGCCAAAGTAAAATTCATGAGGTCCAAAATTCTGGTATCATTTGAAAGGTCTTGACACGAGGAATACACATATAAAATATGAAAGTCAAAAGATATACTCAATGTTAATTTTCTTTTTGACAAACAGACAGACAAACAGACAGACCAAAAATTAAATGCCCCAGAATCATTGATTGTTGGGGGCATAATTTTTTTTTCAAAACAGCACCAAAAAGCTGGACTATTTGGCAGGTGAATACAAGTATGGGGATAACAGTCCACTAGCAGAAACATTGATCAAGTTGTTACAAATTACCATCAATAAAAATAGTAATGGTGCATTACATGATACCCCACCACGTTTCACAAAATTTCAAAGGTTAAATAGGCACAACTCCAGATCCCTGTGTACTTCTGAACCCAAAATTATGCTTTGCCTGTGTTTTATAGAAAACAACTTACATACCAAATAAGAAGACAGTATGTTATTTCATTCACAAGTTATCAAGCAGATACCCTCAAATTTGCACAATTTTAAAGTTTCAAGGGGCATAACTCCAGAACCCTTTGGACCTCTGAACCCGAAATCAAACTTGGCCTGCGTGTTGAAGTAAACAAGTTACATACCAATTTTAAAGACAATAAATTATTTCATTCACGAGTTATCAGTCGGAAACCCTAAAATTTGCAAAATTTCAAAGTTTCATGGGGCATAACTCCAGAAACCTTGGACCTCTGAACCCGAAATCGAACTTGGCCTGAATTTTGTGGTAAACAAGTTACATACCAAGTTTGAAGACCTTATGTTATTTAGTTCCCAAGTTATCAGTCAGAAACCTTCTGGGAGCGGACAGACGTACACACGTTACATAATACCTTGCCACTACATGTGGCGGGGTATAAAAAACAGATCACATGATTTCAGAAGCAATAAAAGATTGTCCAGGCCTGTGGATCCTCAATAGATTTTCAGAGTAAATTGGCAAGGTGTATTTTGAGTTGAAAGTCTGTAGAATAAACAGACAAACCATAGTATTGCTGTGCTTTATACATCTTACAGTTAAGTTTGGGATTATAATTTGTCATTTTTGCAGACACCTCTGGTATTGTATTGACAGATATGGACAAGTAAACAGTTCTACAATAGGCCATATCCCCGATCTGGTATTTAGACTCACAAGTTGTTGTATGTCTGGCCTACATCACAAACATGTCAGGCCCATGTGACCAAAGATGTACTTCAAACAAGAGGCTCTCAAGAGCCTGTATCGCTCACCTGGACCATGGCCAATACATAACTTCAAATCAACTTGTATGTTAAAGGGTCTCATTTTTCAAACTATGTAAATAAACATTTATGTTATATGATCCAACTTTAATTTAACTATTTTCCCTGTTGCATGCCATCTTGGATAAGGGATGGATCTGCAGGACACAATTTTAAAGAAAATTAAGTATTGTGCCAAAGTTTATTTCCAACTGGCCAAATGGTTTTAAAGAAGAAGATCTTTGAATGTACTCCATATATTAAACTATGTTTCCCATTGGTAGCCAATTTGCATAAGGTGCAGACTTGAAGGACATCTGTTTTGAAGGGGACCATCTAAGATACATTGTGACTAGCCAAGTTGTTTCTGATAAAAAAATTCTTTGTATGCTCTTTCCATACAGTCGAGTAATAAATGAAGTTCCCCCAAGATGGCCATGTTGGATGACATTTAGGCATAAAAGTCACAATACATGTATATATTATAGTCAGTCAGCACCTCATAAGCATCATTAATGCCAAGTTCTGTTCAAATCCATTCAGTGGTTTTCAAGGTTTTCTTCACTAATATTTTTAACATTAAGCAGTCTATGAAGCTGTTAAACTACTCCAACATTCATGTCAGCAGAGGTCATAGTGATTAGACACTAAAGTCCATATAATATACACAATATGTTTATATAGGAAAATCATTATGACATGAAATAAAGTAAAGATTAAGAAAGTATTTTTGCAAAAAATTGCAAAAATTTGCACAAAAACACTGTTTTTTCTCTTAATTATGGAAGAAATAATTTTTTAAATGAAGTGATAGTAGGGAATTTCTCTAAAGCTTAAAAAAGAAAAGTTAACCAAAGAAGATTTGAACACAGAATTTAAAGGGAAATAACCCATATCCATATGGCATTGGGGAAAAAAAACAATTGGTGAAAAACGGCCAATAAATCATACACAGGCCTTTGGATTTACTTTTCAAAGTATGTAGATCTTGATATGCTTAAAATTTTTTTAATTTTCACTTCACCTCCATCTGTTACAGTTTTTGAAATAAAAAATCCGCAAATTTTGAAAAATTTATGAACAATTTTACTCCTGTCAGATTTTTGATATCTGCAACGGTTTTAAAGTTATTTGCCAAAAACAGCAATTTACCCCTTTGTTCTATTTTTAGTAACAGCAGCCATGTTGTTTGGTTTTCAGACTCCTCGGATACAATTTTGAAAGTACATACCCTGGTGATGATCCAGGCCAAGTTTGGTTTAAATTGGCCCAGTAGTTTCAGAGGAGAAGATTTTTGAAAAAAGTTTACGACGGACGACGGACAGACGGACGGACGGACGAAGGATGCCAAGTGATGGCAAAAGCTCACCCTGGCATAGCCAGGTGAGCTAAAAATGATTTCATGATGTTTTAGGCTCTGTGACATAAGGTCTTTTACACTGTGATGTCATAACAAGTAGGCTGGTATATCCTGATACCAGAATTCAGATATGATCTATTAGTTCAAGAAACTGACATAACAAACATAATATGTGGTTTGTATTTGATTTTTATTCTCTATAAATAAAATTACATTTTTACAATTACAGCCTTTCAAAGGCAAAAATTTTCAAAAAAAATAATACATCACATAGTGCTTATAATGACAAACAACAAAATATCATAATGATAATTACAAATTTGACATTGAATTTCAACTACATATATAAAACTCCTGGCTATAAAGCCCTAATTTAATTTGAAAAGTTTGTGTTACTTCTTCTTGTGCTAGTAGATAACTAAAATTGGAAATTTGTCTCCAAATTTTGAATAATTTTTTTTTTAATTTTCATTTTTTATGTACTTTGTGTATCTTCCAAATATTGCATTGAAGCTTGTATAAATGTGTCCCACATGAAAAAGTTATCTATCATATAAATTAGAAAAAAAGTTCAGTTTATTCAGAATTTCTAAACTGGAATTTGCCAATTCTAGAAAAATGAATAGAAAATCTTAAAAATACACAATGGAATGGTATTGCACTCTAATTTGTCTATTAACTACATTATTATTTATGTTAATCCCTCGTCAAAGTCCTCATCATCATCTAACTGTGCCCTTGATTTACTTCCTCCTTCAGCACCACTAGAAGTTGGTCCATCAGATTTCTTCTTTCCAATACCTCCAGGTATCACCATTGATTTGGCTATTTTTGCAAACTGTTGAAAAAAAATGAACGTTATTCAGCATTTTAAAAAATAATCCAAAAAAATTGTTCCATTTCCATAGCACCAGTAGCCATATTGGAATTTTCAAAAGTTTCACTACATATCTTCTACATGTGGAAGGGAGACAAGACCTTTTTCTGGTATATGTATTCTACTATTACTTAATTTTACAGATCTAAATCACTGTTCATTGCAATAGTTGTTGAATGATTTTAACATTAAAGCTGTTATATCTGTTTTAAGCATGAGGTCTTCTTCTGTTTGTCCTCATGTAGTACAGTCCTTGCTTCAGTAGCCGTTACTAAAAGAGTGATCATTAAGCGATCCGTCAGCCATTAACGATCAGTCATCGATCAGTCAACAATCCGTCAAAGTCTGACGGATAGGAAAAGTAATTCACGTATATGACGGATACAATATGTAAATTACGGACTGACTGATGATTGATCGGTCCTATCGGTAGATGACTGATTGATAGCCTTACGTCATCTTTCAAGTTTATACATTTTGGGAAATGATAATTTCGTTTCATCACAAAAAATGAATTTAGAATTGAAATCTATACAAAAAATATTATAACACCTTAGACACATCAAATCCGTACGTTAAGGTTAACATTATATTTACTTGATGTTTCTGCTTGTACGTAGGAAATGTACAATATATAAATACAGTTTGTTCGAATGCATTAAAATTTGGAAGCACATCTGATTTGACCAATCGTCGAAAATAGACAAATTTACTTTGATAACAAACAATTTTAAAATAATATATACAACTGGTTAAACTTCAATGTTAGACAATAACAGGAATGCAAACAAGACCGAAACTAAAATGGAATGACAAATAAAAACAAAACAAATGATTTGACGCATCGGATATCACTACACGAAAGACTCGGAAATCCTTCTGTTCAAACACTAAATATGCTAAAATTTATTCAAATTGTGTTTCATGAAATAAAAAAATCCTTCTACAGAATATGATGAATGAATTTTTTTTAAAATGTTGAATTGTTTTGAATTGTCATTTTTATAAACTGAGTTTAAATCGCATACTAAAAATCTAACTTTTCAACCCTTAAATTTGCTAAAATTAATTGAAATTGTGTTTCGGAAAAATTGAAACTCCTTCAAAAGGTAAATATGAAGTAAAATTTTCAAAAAACTAAATTGTTTAGGTCATTTTTAAAGATTGAGTTTAAACCGCAGACTATAAATCTGACTTTTCAACCCTTAAGTATGCTTAAATTCATTAAAATTGGGCTTCACAAAATATAGAACTCCTTTGAAAGGATATGATGAATAAAATTTTCAAAAAATTTAAATTGTTTTGGTTAATTTTACATACCGAGTTCAAACCGCAGACTTAAAATCTGACTTTTCAACCCTAAAGTATGCTAAAATTCATTGAAATTATGTTTCACAAAATAAGAAACTCCTTCGGAAGGTTATGATAAATAACATTTTCAAAAAGTTAAAATTGTTTTGGCAATTTTTATAGACTTAGTTTACACCACAGACTATACATCTAACTTTTTGACCCTTAAATATGCTAAAATTCATTAAAATTGTGATTCACAAAATAAAAAACTCCTTCGAAAGGATAGTATAAAGTAAAATTTTCAAAAAACTGAATTGTTTTAGTCATTTTTAAAGATTGAATTTAAACCGCAGACGAAAAATATGGTTTTTCACTAAAAGTATGCTAAAATTCATTAAAACTTTGTTAAATAAAATATAAAACTCCTTCAAGAGGATATTATGAAGTATAATTTTCAAAAAATTGAATTGTTTTGGTCATTTTTAAAGATTAAGTTTAAACCCCATCAAAAATCTAATTTTTCAACCCTATTCATTAAATATTCATTAAATTTTTCAACCCTAAAGTATGCTTAAATTCATTAAAATTGTGCTTCACAAATTATAAAACTCCTTATAAAGGATATGATGAATAAAATTTTCAAAAAATTTAAATTGTTTTGGTCATTTTCACAGACTGAGTTTAAACCGCAGACTTAAAATCTGACTTTTCAACCCTTAAGTATGCTAAAATTCATTAAAATTGTGTTTAAGAAAATATAAAACTCCTTCAATAGGGTAATATGAAGTATAATTTTCAAATATTTGAATTGTTTTGGTCATATTTTAAAGATGGAGTTTAAAGCCCAGACCAAAAATATATAATTTTTCAACCCTAAAGTATGCTTAAATTCATTACAATTGTGTTTCGCAAAATAAAAAAATTCCTTTGAAATGATATTCTGAATATAATTTTCAAAAAACTAAATTGTGTTGGTCATTTTTAAAGATTGAGTTTAAACCCCACAACAAAAATCTAATTTTCAACCCTTAAGTAAGCTTAAATTCTTTAAAATTGTGCTTCTCAGAATATAAAACTCCTTCAAAAGGAAATGATGAATAAAATTTTCAAAAAATGGAATGACAAAGAAAAAAAAAACCAAAACAAAACAAATGATCTAACGTATCCATACATGAAAGACTCGGAAATCCTTCTTTTCAAACACTAAATATGCTAAAATTTATTTAAATTGTGTGTTTCATGACCCCAGACCAAAAATCTAATTTTTCAACCCTAAAGTATGCTTAAATTCATCAAAATTGTGCTTCAGAAAATAAAGAACTCCTTCGAAAGGATATGATGATTAAAATTTTCAAAAAATTTAAACTGTTTTGGTCATTTTCAAAATTCGAGTTTAAAATGCAGACTAGTATTATGTAGTACAATTGTATGTACCCAATTCTCATTCACAAATACATGTAAACGTTTTAAGTTTAAACAAAATACAGCATTTGTAATTTTATAAAAATGTTTCTTTACATTCTAAAAAAATATCTTACAACCTGAAAACACACCAGAATATTTTGTTTATTCGTTTTGTCTTAAAATTCCAAATATTTAAGTATCCGTCATACATGATTTACTGATCGATACAACTCGTAATTTACTAATGCAATCAGTAAAATACGTTTACATCTGTAAAAATACGTACATATCCGTAAAAATCAGTAAAATACGTTTACATTCGTTATTCATGGATCCATCATCAATCAGCGACCAATTAGTCATCAATCAGTCAAATATCCGCCACTGATCAGTCAAGTACGTCAAAAAGTAACGGCTACTGATACTCATAAATATATATTATTACTACTTTGTGACAGATGTGTTTTGTATATAACCAAGGTTTCATGAAAAAATTGGATAAGCATTATCTTTTATGACATAAACTCTGACTTGATTCAAATATCGGATAGTTGTAAATTAAAAAATTACTGTAATATTTCTTTTGCTGCAAAAAAAATTGACAGATGTTGAATATCAATAATCCAAACTGTAATTTCAGACATACATGCAAATAAGAATATGGAATCTTCATGTTTTGTTTGCAGTTAGTAAAACTTTAACCTGGGAAATAACAGTTTGTACACTGATATTGATCCCATATTACTTCATCTTACTCCACTTAAACAATTATCCATAAATTTAATATAATGTCTAGCCAGGACTGCTGAAGCTAGCAAAACTTAAACAATTGTCCATAAATTTAATATAAGTCTAGCCAGGACTGCTGAAGCTGGCACAACTTACACAATTATCCATAAATATAATATAATGTCTAGCCAGGACTGCTGAAGCTAGCAAAACTTACACAATTATCCATAAATTTAATATACGGTCTAGCGAGGACTGCTGAAGCTGGCAAAACTTACACAATTGTCCATAAATTTAATATAAGGTCTAAGCTGGCAAAACTTACACAATTCTCCATAAATTTAATATAAGGTCTAGCCAGGACTGCTGGAGCTGGCAAAACTTACACAATAATCCATAAATTTAATATAAGGTCTAGCTAGGGCTGCTGAAGCTGGCAAAACTTACACAATTATGAAGCTGGCAAAACTTACACGATTATCCATAAATTTAATATAAGGTCTAGCCAGGACTGCTGAAGCTGGCAAAACTTACACAATTATCCATAAATTTAATACCAGGTCTAGCCAGGACTGCTGAAGCTAGCAAAACTTACACAACTGTCCATAAATTTAATATAAGGTCTCGCCAGGACTGCTGAAGCTGGCAAAACTTACACAATTATCCATAAATTTAATATAAGGTCTGGCCAAGACTGCTGAAGCTGCTTCTTCATCTCCTTCATTGTAAGCAGTGATAAGTTCATCTACCAGACCTGCTTCTTCTGATCCACCAAATGTTCCACGACTGAAAATATAACAATGGTATATGTATAATAACATACAGGACATATTAGACAATGATTCTTTATGACAACCATGTTGTTTAGCCATGTGTAAATACCCACTCACATAATGAATGTCACCACTGTCTTAATGCTGAAATAGAACACGACATGTTTGTGCATAAAAAATGTCACTAAAACACTACAGGTCCACCTGAATCACTAAATGTCATATTAGAATCAAAATAATTTATGTTCCCAGGTGGTTTGTAGTCCATTTTTTTGTTTATTTCACCAAATATATTACAGAAATAATGGACACCCAAAAGCATACAAATTTCAAACAACCATCAGTGGCCAATATTTATTTCCTTTATAAAGTTGGTGCTTATTAAAACTGATAGAGAAACCAGAGGCTCCCTGGAGCCTATATCGCTCACCTGGCTTTCAGTTGCCACAATCAAGCTAACATTGTAAATTATACAGTTGAACTTCAGTCTCTCAAACTTTGGTACAGCAAACACCACCATTAACTTGGACTCTATTTTAAGTCTGATCATGTGTACTACTTTGTTGGGCTTTTTGGACAAAAATTGTCTGGCTAAGGACCACTTTTGACACCAGTTTTGAAGTCGAGACATCATTTGGTAAATGAGAGTCAACAAAAATTTTTAACACCATATCTTTAAGTTACGACATCAATTTCTATTTGGAAACCAAATTTCAATTTCAATATCGGACAATGATGAATTTTCCCGCCTTTTTTGTGGCCATTTTGAAAATGGCAGTCAACAAACAATTTTTAACTCTAATTTTGCAGTACCGACATCAATATCCTCTTGGAAACCAAATTTCATTGAAATCAGACAATGTTGAATTTTCCCGCCTCTTTTGGCAGCCATTTTGAAAATGGCGGTCAACAAACAATTTTTAACATCAGTTTTGAAGTTGCGACATAAATACCTTTTTGGAGACCAAATTTCATTGAAATCGGAAAATGTTGAATATTCCTGTCTTTTTTTGGCGGCCATGTTGAAAATCGCGGTCAACCAATTATTTTCAACACCAGTTTTGAAGCCGCCACAGCATTGCAAACATTTTATCAATTTACACTTAACCTTCATCTTCTACACGGCTGGGAAACTCGATGGTCTCAACTGAATGTTACTACCAGGAAGTTGATTATTACAAAGTGACAGATCCTGTTTTTAAAAATCGGGGATTGTCACTCCATGTAACACTGGTCAAAGATCTAAAATAGAACTAAACCTTATAAGGTCTGCGTTTAAAGACAGAAGTCATGTTTATTGTAGACAGCCGCTTCCGGGAGATTCTAAAATCTGGACAAAAGGAAAAAACTAATCTACCATTGTTATTTGAAAAAACAAAAGGGTTTCTGATTTATTAAATTTTATTTTATAATTTTATATGGAGTGACATTCTTTGATTTATCGGACTGCACTTATTAAGCGTAAATTGCAGATTTCCGGACTCCAGTGTTTTGGTTGAGAACGTCAAGTTTCGCAGCCGTGTTCTATAGTTTTGGAAATTAAAGACGAAAAATATGAAAATTTAAATTAAAATTTTGGAAATTTTATGAAAAAAACTCCAAGACTGGTTTTCCGATTTTCTTCAAAATTGCAGGGCAGGTAGATCTCACCATGCTGATCATTTTTCACCCTCAGATTTTTGATATTGGTAACGATTTTTGAGTTATTTGCAAAAAACAGCAATTTACCCCTATGTTCTGTTTTTAGTAACAGTGGCCATCTTGTTTGATCTACGGACTGATCGAACATAATTTTAAAACTGCATACCCTGGTGATGATTCAAACCAAGTTTGGTTACAATTGGCCCAGCAGTTTCAGAGGAGAAGATTTTCAAAATGTTGACAGACAGACGGACGGACGACGGATGCAAAGTGATGGCAAAAGCTCACATGACCTTTTAGGCCAGATGAGCTAAAAAAGGTTGTTTTTAATTTGTATTGAAGAACAAAAATGCATGATTACCATTGAAACAAGTTAGTGGGGTGGATAATTCAAGCACTAGTTGTCTGAGAGAAAAACTTACTACAAAATTACTGATTGGATATTTCTATTATTAAGTGCTTGGCGGAATAGGCTACTAGAAATGGTTTGTTCAAAATAATCCTCCATTTTAGACTGCTGTATACATTAATATAATTTTTAGAAGTCTTCAATGTTAATAGATATATGTGTAAATAAAATAAAGATATGTCTGAACCAAACACATGTCTCCACATATAGCTGGCAAACCTATCTTTTGCTATCTTAGAATAAAGTTACTTTTCTGGTACAAAACTTGCAAAACCTGAACTAGCAATATTTGTCTAGGGAAAATGGAATAGTTTGGATAATCAAAATGATTCTTTTCAATATATACATGATTAAGCTAACCTTCATAAAATATAAAACTGTCATATAACTTACAAACTGGGAAACTGGGTAATTATAACTATTTCCTTGAAAAGATGTACATGTCAAATATCTATTTCAATGTGAAATGTGTGATCAGGCAGATTTCTCATTCTTTTATAAATTGTGGTTTACAGTGCAAGATGACTAGTGTAAGGTCTATATATGCACGCAATCTCATCTTACACAGGTAAATGGCCAACCATAAGAGTTCATTTTCGTGATAAAAAAATCATTATCATGATTAAACGTCATCAAACACCTCATATCATAATGTAAAGTACACTTAAATGGCAACGATGTTGTTCACAAAGTATAGGTTTGCAGGTGTTTGTTTTTGTATTTTACAGAAGAAATAGGCACTTGCATTTGATCAAAATCATAGATCAGGATATCTTTCACTTGTGTAAAAAATTAAATGTCTTTTTCTCCCGTTTCACAAATCTCAACTCGAGAAAAGACAAAGTTTCTTATACTTATGAAATATATCCAGATCTTTAATCTGAAATTATGCAAGATCCTATTAGTCTTTCCTTGCCATTTGTATGATACTTCAATACAAATGCACATACATACCCCAATGACTGCTGGTAGAATTTTTCAGCTTCAACTGGATCTCCATTGTGTAAATAGACCAAAACAACTCCAACAGTACTTCTGTTGATCTTGGCAAAGTTTTCACTCTGTGCTAGAAAATCTATTTCTTTTTTCAGTGCTTCTATTGCCTCTTCATACCTACAAATATATATTACATTTGATGGCTCAAACTACAATACCTTGAACACCATGGATGTCTCAAACCCTTTTTCTGGTCCCTCTATTCAGGCTTAAACACAGTTCGACCTCAATAGCTTGAACACTCCTCTCACTTGACTGTTTTCATCAGTCATCTTGGTGTTTGGGCCATCAAAGTTTGACTGTCCTTTCATAATAAAAAAGAGTGAATCGTATTGCAAAGCAATACAGAAGTCCCCTATCGTTGGAATAATTCTTTGTTATACCAGCAAAAATAGTAAAAGAAAAGTTTTCCATCTCCAAGGCCCATAAATCTGTCAAAAATCAATGGACCGGAAACAAACTCAAACTTGATCTGTAACTCATAGTGGTAGACTCACTCTAAATTTCACAGTGGTCAAAATTATAGTTTAATATCTGGAACGGGTTAGAAAACAAGAGTGGACCCTAATAGATGTCTCGCCCGTCCCAGCTTGTCACTAAAACAGTCATGTACTACTCAGGAGCAACCTACAAGCCAAATATTATTACCATTCCACTTACAGTAATTAAGAAACTATTCTATCAGAAAAACTCAACTTTGTTCACTAGACCATGAAATTGAGGTCAAGGTCAAAAGCCATGGTAGACTGACATGTACTAACCAAGACCAAGCTATATATTATATATCATTGACCTATGGCTTGTAGTTATTGAGAAACAGACTTGAGCAAAAAAAACTTAACCTGGTCACTGGACCGTGAAATTGAGGTCAAGGACAAAAGCCATATGGCAGACTGACATGTATAAACCAAGACCAAGCTATATTCCAAATATCTTTGACTTCTAGCTTGTAGTTATTGAGAAATGGACTTAAGCAAAAACACTTAACCTGGTCACTGGACCATGAAATTGAGGTCAAGGTCAAAAGCCATATGGCAGACTGACATGTACTAACCAAGACCAAGCTATATACCAAATATCATTGACCTATGGCTTGTAGTTATTGAGAAACAGACTTAAGCAAAAAAACTTAACCTTGTCACTGGACCGTGAAATTGAGGTCAAGGTCAAAAGCCATATTGCAGACTGAAATGTAATAACCAAGACCAAGCTATATACCAAATATCATTGACCTATGGCTTGTAGTTATTGAGTAATGGACTTAAGCAAAAAAAAAAACCTGGTCATTGGACCGTGAAATTAAGGTCAAGGTCAAAAGACATATGGCAGACTGACATGTAATAACCAAGACCAAGCTATATACTAAATATCATTGACCTATGGCTTGTAGTTATTGAGAAACAGACTTAAGCAAAAACAAGTTTAGCCTTGTCACTGGACTTTGAAATTGAGGTCAAGGTCAAAAGCCATATGGCAGACTGACATGTACTAACCAAGACCAAGCTATATACCAAATATCATTGACTTCTAGCCTGTAGTTATTGAGAAACAGAATTAAGCAAAAAAACTTAACCTGGTCACTGGACAGTGAAATTGAGGTCAAGGTCAAAAAGCCATATGGCAGACTGACATGTACTAACCAAGACCAAGCTATATACCAAATATCATTGACTTCTAGCTTGTAGTTATTGAGAAATGGACTCAAGCAAAAAAACTTGACCTGGTCACTGGACCAAAAAATATAGGTCAAGGTCAGATAATTTTGGGTCCGACAGATAGGGTTCGCCGTAAGCTACCTATGGACCAAATATAAAGTTCCTACATCAAAGGCTTCAATATAAAAACTTGAGTTTACACCGCCGTCGCCGTCATACTTTTCACGCCTATGTCTCGCTTTCCGCGACTTTCGTCGCGGGCGAGACAAAAAATCCTATATTTTACCAAAAGTTTCTAAGTCAAAGGCCAATAACTCCATCAAAAATCAATGGACAGGAACCAGACTCGAACTTGATCTGTAACTCATAGTGGTAGACTCACATAGCAAATATTAGCCTAATATCTGGAACAGTTTAGAAAACAAGAGTTGACCCTAATAGATGTCTCGCCAGTCCCTGCTTGTCGCTAAAACAGTCATGTACTACACAAGACCAACCTACAAGCCAAATATTATTACCATTCCACTTACAGTAATTAAGAAACTATTATAATCAGAAACACTCAACTTTGTTCACTAGACCATGAATTTGAGGTCAAGGTCAAAAGCCATATGGCAGACTGACATGTACTAACCAAAACCAAGCTATATACCAAATATCATTGACCTATGGCTTGTAGTTATTGAGAAACAGACTTAAGCAAAAAAAAACTTAACCTGGTCACTGGACCGTGAAATTGAGGTCAAGGTCAAAAGCCATATGGCAGACTGACATTTAATAACCAAGACCAAGCTATATACCAAATATCATTGACCTTTGGCTTGTAGTTATTGAGAAACAGACTTAAGCAAAACAAGAGGAAAGCTGTCAATGTGACAGCAAACCGGGTTTTCTTTCACATGGACAGTATATCATACACATAGGTTGACCCTGAATATTTGAAATGTACAAGTTCATAATTTTTATTAACCTTCCACCAAAGTAGCCTTTTTCTGAAAGTTCAGCAACTTGGATTTTAATCAAAATGGAAAATTAAAGTACTGTGCACGCCTCTGATACAGGTACAAATAATCTGCAAAATAAAAACTTCCTATCTATTAAGTTGAAGGATATTTGTTCCAGACAAAGCTTGTACCCTATTGTTAAAAATTTGACGTAAATATGACTAAGTTCAACAACTGATATTTTTTTCAAAAATTATCAAAAATCAAAATCAAAGTACCATGCACACCTTTGATATATGTACAATTGATCTGCAAAATAAAAACTTCCTGTCTCAAATACTGTAGGAGATTTTCTCTGGACAAAGGGGTAACCTATTGTTAAAAATTTGACATAAAAATGACTAAGTTCAACAACTGATATTTTGGACATAAATTATCAAAAATCAAAATCAGAGTACCATGCACACCTTTGATACATGTTCAATTGATCTGCAAAATAAAAACTTCCTGTCTCAAATACTGTAGGAGTTTTGCTCCGGACAAAGGGGGTACCCTATTGTTAAAAATTTGACGTAAA
>MJUU01046568.1:0-13044 GCA_002080025.1 Modiolus philippinarum | reverse complement strand
GGGGGGATATAAGTGTTAAAAAACATGTTGTTTTCATTAGTGTTCTTCTGTAATCCATGTGTAATTGTATGTCAAACAAAACACATAAAACAATAAAGTGTGCACATGCTTTACTTTTGTCGTCTGCTAAATATCAATTTTGACACCCAGCTGACCAAGTTTCAGTTTACCTAGTAAACACGAAACCACAATTTAGATAATGTGACAAGCAGATAATTTATCATTTAAATCAGTAGCTGCATTTGTGTAGACATTTTATTTTAAGGAACTGATGTCATCCCTTTTAAAGTGACCAATAAACCTTAGACCCCTACATTTTTGAATGTAAAACATATCAACTAAATACAATGATATAGGTCCCAAATACCTAATTCTTACACATTCCGAAATTTCCCCAAATAATTGCTCCAAGAAAAGTAACAAAACTTTGTAAGCCCTTATCATGAAAACGGTCCACCAACATTCGCCAAATGAACGAAATATCTGTCATAGCATCCCATTACAATTCACTACCTATTTATTACCATTTCCGAATAATATCACAAAACATGTTTAGGGAGTTTTCTAAAATAACCCCCTCCCCTGATAACGAAACGACCCAAGACGGATTCAGTCACAACTTCAACAGAAACTACAAAACCCCACCAAATTTCATCGACCTACACTTACCCACTTAGACACCGCTGTGAAAAGAAGAAAATTTTTTTTTACAATTTTACAATCCCAATAATGTCTATCCGTTGTACCGGATAGACCTTAATAATGTGGGGGCATTATCAGCGGAAAAAAATATTAGGTTTGCATGTGAAATAAGCATTACAATCTTCTGAGATTTACTGATTACCCAAGTAACATTGCACATATAAACCTAGAAACCTCAAAAACAAGATTCACTCTATGTGGTCGTATTGCACAATAGGGATTAAGCATGAAATTGAGAAGGAAAGGAAATGGGGTAAATGTCAAGGAGACAACATCCCATATCCAGGTTAAACGACCTAAAACAAAGCATCTAGGGGTCACCGTACGGTCTTCAACACAGCGAGGAACCTCACAACATATAGCAAGCCCTAAATGGTCCCAAAAAGGTAAAACAGTGAATAAATCAATGGAAACAAACCACATCCAATAACCCAATATCAAGAAACTAAAATTTTATAAGAAGACAAGGACAAGCCAATGACCAACATATTCCTGACTTGGGACAGGCGCAAAAATTGCGATGGGTTTAAACTCGTTTTCTTGGATCCAAACCCTCCCCCTATGTGTGGTGAATGGCTAAAAAATAAATACACAAAAAGACTCACAGTAAAAATCAAACTAGTAAAAAGTCCAACTTATCAAGACGAGTGCGCTTACAATGAAGTACGTAAAACAAGAAGACAAAACACACAGGTACTGTCCGCACAAACGCTCGCAGTTACTGACAGCTAGTTAAGGACATTATTTCCGTTGTCAATGATATCAAGCCTTCTTACATATGAAACTTCAATTGAAATGCTTCTAAATAGATTTGGTATAACAACATCATAATACTGCCAATATGAAAAAATGTTTAAATTTAATTATGGTGTAAAGCATTTAGGAGATGATCAATATTTTTGCCAACAAAAACCAGAAGTAAAGATTTAACAACAATGCTGTATTTTATATTCTTTATGAATAAGTTTGTTCAACGGATTAATAAGTTTTGAAGGACAATTTTTGAATTTATGCGCTTTGTAAATGATATTGCCATAGAAGTTTGGATTTGAAATGCCCTGATGTAAAAGAGCCCTACATGTAGAACCAAATTTTCTTAATAAGTCAATGTATCTATAATAGAATTTAGAGAGTGTTTTTATCAATTAATGATATCTAAGCCCTTGATGCAGAAGTTTTTCAGTAAGAAAAGGATTTCGGTCGTTGAAGTCAGAAACATCACTACATACTCGTGCATATCGAACAAGTTGTGAAATGTAAACCCCGTAAGAAGGGGCTAACGGAACATCGCCGTCGAGATGGGGAAAATTGACTATAGGGAAGGAGAAATCATCCCTTTTGTCATAAACCTTAGTGTTTACCTTTCCTTTATTTATGGATATATCAAGATCAATCACTGCTGCTATTGGATTTATTTAAAGTAAATTCTGCAGGATAAATTTCATCTGTAAATTTAGAAAATTCAGGATTATTTAAAGCCAAAATATCGTCCAAATATCTATATGTATTGTTAAATTTATCCACTAAATGCTATTTAGAAGGGTCTTTTTGAATTTTGGCCATAAATTGTGACTCGTAGCAATAAAAAAATAAATCTGCTATGACAAGTGCACAGTTGGTACCCATAAGAATACCTATTTTTGCCGATAGACTGTATCACCGAAACGAACAAAAATATTATCAAGAAGAAAATTTAATGCTATTATCATATCCTGACAAGTCCAGTTGGTATATTTGTCATGTTTGTCGTCACTGAAAAACGATTTAAATGTATTGCAACAAATGTACGTACATCCTGATTTTTTGAAGGACCATTTGATCAAATACAAAAAATTCTCTTTGATGAGTGTATGCGGTAATGTAGTATAAAGGTTAGAAAAATCATAGCTATCGACGCTATATGATTTATCATATACAACCTAATTTAAGACTTGCTCGGTACAAATATATTTATTGGGAAAACTTAATTTCATATAAAATGTTATCCCCTGAATGTAAAGTGTAAAATATGCGAGAACCGAACCGTCAGTCAAAAAGAACCTCATGTAAAGAGGATTTTTAAATAAAAAACATCGAAAAAACATCATATACAAGCTAAATTAAGACTTGCTCGGTACAAATATATTTATTGGAAAAACTAAATTTCATATAAAATGTTATCCCCTGAATGTAAAGTGTAAAACAAGTGAGAACCGAAACGTCAGTCAAAAAGAATCTCATGTAAAGAGGATTTTTAAATTAAAAACATCGAAAAAAACAAAGTCTTCTCAGGAAAAAAGCTGCCTAGAGGTCTATTGGGGTGTTATCATCCAAAACAGTTAAATCAGTAGTACAAATGAGCAAAATTCTTTCGCTTAATGCACCTTTTCCACACGAAATCTCAATGAAAATGGGGTCTGTTTGAAATCTAAATAATTCTTTTACCAAATGATATTACATACATGCATTTAATAATCATTCTGGAATCGCTGAAAGCGAAAAAAGTGTTTTCTTATTAATTTTCTCCATGTTTTTGATTTTTATACCTCCTGCTTAAGCGAACAGTATGTAGTGACCATGGTCATGATCACGATCGTGCGTTCATTCGTTCGTCCGTCCGTTCGTTATTCCGTCCGCCATAGGGTAACCACTTTGTGGCGACACCTCCTCCGAGACCACTTGGTGAAATTCAAATTTTCAAAGAATGTCCACTGCATATTGCCGTTGTGCACCAGCCATTTGATTTGATTTGATTTTTTATGGTTGTTAATTTTTTAACTTCTGGAATCAAATGGGGGGGGGGCTCACGTTTTTTTTTTGTTTTTTGTTTTTTTTTTTGTTTTTTTTGTTTTTTTTTTGTTTTTTGTTTTGTTTTGTTTTTTTGTTTGTTTTTTTTTTAATTTTTGTTTTTGTTTTTTTGGTTTTTTTTTTGTTTTTTTTTGTTTTATTTTTTGTTCTTCTTTGTCTTTAATATTCGGATCCGTGCCCCTATCTATTCAATATATATTAAACATTTCGAAATGACCTCATCACGACCGTAGCGTAGGAAATCATTCGGTATATGGAGCCTTTTCTACAGTTTTATACACTCGAAATCAATAATCTGAATGCAAATAATTTAAGAGATGTGTTTTTAATAATGATTTGAAGCGATTTGTTCGTGTTTAGATAGTTATAACCACAAATATTCATATACAACCCGTTCCTCAGTATGTAAATAACATTGATTGTTTTGTTTAAAGGTAATAGCTGTCCGATCACATGGGTTAATAATAATTAGGTCAAAGTGACAATGATGTGTATTTTTAGAACTTTATTATTAATCAAACGTGAATATTTAGACTTTGGCTCGACGATTTAGGTAACTCTTGTATGTCAGTTCTAATAAATTTAGAAGATACGTAGAACATAATGATAATAAACGTGTTAGAACAATTAAAATCTACTTATTTAGGGTTCCCTCCATTGTAGTTTGCATTGATTAGAGAGTGTTAAATGACATAAGTTTGGGAGAAATGATACTTAGTCCGTGCACATATCCTTTAGAGATCTATACCAAGAACTATAAATAAAAAGACCGAATAGCTTGATGTGGCATTATAGCCATATCTTTTCTTGTTTTATTTTGTTTTTGTATTTGAGTTTTTAGATGAAATAATGATTAACAGCCGAAAAGCATTTCCTTGATTTGACAGAAAAATGGGCGGTTTAGATTACAGAAAACCAAGTGGAGATAATTTTCTGTGACGACACCGCCAGGTGGCGCATAATAGCTTAAAGAAATTTTCGTTTTGATCACCCTTCATATTTGCACGTTTTAATCCTAATAAATAACTGGAACTACACAAGTTAATGTTTTTAAAGGGAACATTTAGAGCATGACTGGTACATTTTTATCTCTCATTTTGATAAAATCCAGTGTTAAATTGAAAAATTACACGAGTGTTTCGAGAGACAAAATGTCGGCGAGCGACTCGTGTTTACATTTTTTTTTTTGTGGTCGGAACGAAGTTACACAATTTTTTCCCCTCATAAATATTCATATAGACTGGTATTTTCGTGTTCAGTGAGTCCTGATGGATTCTTCTTGAAAATTTAAACCAGTTTCAAGATGTAGTTATATGTAAACAACACGCTTTTCTGGCACCATCTCCGAGACAGGAAAATATGTCGCCGATGGCGATTTTCCCCATTTTTTTACGCTCCAGTTCTTAAACTTAGAGTGCTCTTATTGGATCAAATGAATTTTGCGGCTATAATCCTTGTATACAAGGATTGTCCACAATCCTTATATAAAAGGATTGTACAATCCTTGTATTCAAGGATTGTAGTCGCGAACCAAAAATCATGTAATATGAAAAAGAAAGGAAATGGGGTAAATATCAAGGAGACAACATCCCATATCCAGGTTAAAACGACAAAAAAACAAAACATCTAGGGGTCACCTTATGGTCTTCAACACAGTGAGGAACCTCACACCATATAGTAAGCCCTAAATGGCCCCGAAAAGGTAAAAAAGTGAATAAATCAATGGAAACAAACCACATCCAATAACCCAAATATCAAGAAATGTATGTTTAGAAGAAATTATTTATATTAAAATGAATAAAATAAATAAAATTAATATCTTATTGTTTTTTAAGGTATCTTTTTAATTGATCAAGGTAAAACTACATAAATCTGGTTAAAATAACCAAAATATATTTCAATTATAGCCCTGTCTGTTGCCTGTCAAGACTTGATATTTGTGTGATTTCAGACTTTGAGTTTGATTGAATTTTGTTTGAAGAATATAAACTGATGTTTCACTGACTTTAACTGTGCACTTGATTGCTTATTTTGATGTTTGAAAGTTAAATATTTAGGCATTCCATAGCATTGCAGAGCACAAACTAAGGTGTCAAACACATAAAATGCGTATCTGTTCATCCATGTTGACCCCACGATGTGCATTAGCTTTCAAATGTTGCAAGGCATCTCATTCTGCTGAAGGTACATTAATTCATACGGTTTAAATTATTTTGTTAGTGTCACTATATATAATGTATGCATGATACTGTATCATTTACTGTGCTGCCACTGCAGGTAAACATGGTTCAAACTCTTCAATTTCTTGAAATGGACTATTCCCTATCAGTATGTAAAAAGAGGTATTTAAATTTAATGATGTGACACATATCAACTTGCCAGATTTCTATGCACTTATTGCAATTTGATTTGCAAGGGGGGTGGGGGGGGGAGACCTGGGATTTTCACCAGAGCCAGGAAATTTTTTTAGCCCGCTTCTCGGGNGCTAGAAAATTTTGTTGAGCCAGGCATTTTTTTCTAATGGACAGGATTCGGGCCAACTTATTTTTTTCAACCCAGATGCTGGCCAGAGAATTTTTTTTGGCAAAAGTCAGGGCCAGAAATTTTTTTTCTAAAAAATACCAGGGCCCCCCTGAAAATCAAATGGTCCGTGCCTTAGTTGAATGTTGATATCATAAGAAGCTGAAATTCCACCACACCCTGTTGCTGATCAATGTGCTTATTGTCAGGAACAGGGTATTAAATTTTACAATTTAGTAAAATATATTGATTAAAAAGCTGTTCATATCCTTATGTTAAAATCTTGTTGATCTCTGTCAGTATGAGACATTTATGGTTTAGTCAGACTGCTACTTAAATGCAGTCTATACTGACATGACTGAAGAAAAGTATATAATTTTAGTTATTTTACATGTCTGAGTGAATTTTTAGGAAACAATTGTTTGCCTTAAGAGATAAAACAAATTTTATGATACATATTTCACAGTACATAATTCAAGTGATGTTAAATTTGAACCATATTGTGACAGATCCACTGCCCTGTAAAAATAAAATAGCAGAATTAAATTTATATTACTTGATTCAAGGTAGAAAATTACAAGTACCAATTTCTTACTCTGCCCAATCCTATTCTCAGTAGGAAAGCCATGATTTAGTTATATCCTGTCTGTTTTCAGCAATGATATATACCTACAGATTTTAAAAAGGGCACAGAACTGTATTTTTTTTTATTTGGAGTAGGGATTTCACAACATACATTTCTTTTAATTAATGACTGCATTATAAAAACAGTTTTGCATTATTGGGACCTTTTTTTACATTGTCAGCAAATCACCTGATCCCCAAGAAATTTTTAGGAATAACTACATGTTTCTTTTTAAATACTAGTAATACATGCAATATTTATTTGAAAAAAAGACATGGAAGATTGATGGATTTTTAATTTTCAGTGGTGGATCAGCAATAAAACTGGTACCTTATGGTAAAAGTTGGATGATAGAATATAAAATCTGCAGCTTGAAGGTGTTTTGACAAATTCAGTTATCCTTTTTTTCTAATGTTCAAATTGTTTGATAATTTTTACCTTAAAAAAAATTGGGCATGTGAAAATTTTTATTTTTTCAAATTCTGTATTACATCTCAGTTTTTGTATTAAAACTGATTTGGTTAGTTACTTTGTGTCATGCATATGCAGCTATTATATACCAAACAGTGTCTCAAGATTTAAATTGAACCTCCACTTTTCCATGCATTTTGCTCTTATTCAAGGGTGAGAGGAAATTTTGGACACCATCCTGTCAGGAAACAAATTTTCTAATTTTTCTGTGTCTGTGAAATGGATTAAAACAGTCTGATATTAATTCTATCAATAAAAAAATGAGAGGACAGATGCAGGATTTTTTCTTACCTCCAACTGCATGGTAAAGAAAAATCTTAATTATCAAAATTTGTGGCACTGTGTAAAAATACCCATATTCCTCACTCTTCCAGAAAATCAAACCTTGATTTCATACAGCAACTTCTGATCATGCACAAAACAAGTACAGCCCTACTGGCATTTTAACCACATTAAGTTAACTTCATATGAAAGTTTTTTAATCTGGGTTGGTCTTGACTTTTGTAGAGCTGTGCTATATCTAAAGACTTCCTTCTCGTTTATAAATCCATAGGCTCTACCCAAGTTATGGGAGTGCACTTGTTAGACACCCTCTCTACCTACAGACAGGAGTTACATTAAAATCGGTACAGAGGTGTATTATTCCTGCTTTTCAACATGACTTTCTATACTTCCAGCCAAGGACGTATATCTCAAGTCCTTGCTAACCCCCTCCTCTTCCCCCCGCGTTTCTCTCATAATTTGGACAGTAAGTAAAGCGGCAAATATAAGTCTACTGTGAGTTTTAAAGAACTTTTAATCATGAACATTAAATTCAGCTGTTGATATTGCTTGTGTGCAAGTTTTTGAAGTTGCAAGCTTGCGTTGACGTCTACCGCGATAGTTGACAATCGGGATTATCGCCCCTTAATTTTTGGTAAAATCCATCGATTGAAATGACACAATTTTTTCCCCACCGTTTTATTTGAAGATTATAAGCTTGATTGTTAGATAATTTTGTGTCTCATGTGTAGTAGCAAGCACGGTTCATTTCACTATCCAGCTATCTAGATATGATAATTTTTTTGTGGCGAATTTTTATTTCCGCCTTCTCAAAAGCCTTGCATTTTGTCAGAATTTCATTATTTATCCTAATAATTTTTTCACTAACGGATGATCGAAGACTCATTTCGTTTTGGGAAATCAAAAAATCATGCGGTGACCTGATAATATAGAGAATGAAACACGCAGTCATGGTTTTTCTTAGGGCCGTTCAGAAAAGTAAAAATACGTCATTTTGGACAAAATATCACGTGACTTTGTAATCTAGATGACGACCATTATCGGAATTGCTTTTCGGCTGTAACCGGCTCCTCAATTTCAATTATTCCAAAGATCAAAGTGCATTATGAACTTTTGTCATCACTTAGCGTCTGTCCGTCCATCCGGCGTAAACAATTCATTCAAAGATTTACCTCCTCTGAAGCTACTGGGAAATAGTAACAAAACTTGACCACAATAGTCTTTAGGCATCCCCTTCAAGGAAAGGTGTTTCTTGGGTCCGCGTTATAGTCTAGCTAGCTGCTAGCGCGGAACATAATTTTAAATTGGACACTATGGAAAAACACATTCAAAGATGTGTTCGTTCGAAACTACATACCCAATTTTCCCAAACTTAGCCCAAAAAGTCCTTGTGTGGTATTCAAAAAATGGTTTTTCAGCTATGGACTATATCAAAAGTGGCAACCAGTAGGACCTAGTTTTAACATTCTTTCTTATGGGAAACTCATTCAAATATCTTTTCCTCTGAAACTGTTGAGCCAAATGGAGCAAAACTTGGTCACAATAGTCCTTGGATTCTCCAAAGCAAAAAGGTGTTTTCAGGTCTGCACTCATTTAAGACGGCCACCAGCGTGGAACATTGTTTTACAGTGGACCTTATTGGTAAACACATTCAAAGATCTCGTCTGAAAGTGCTAACCATATTGGAATAAACTTGGCCCAAGAGTCCTTTGATGGTCTTCTACAATAAGCAGTGTTTTCAGTTCAGGTCCGGGCTATTTCCGAGATGGCGGTCAGCGTCTAACAGTTTTAACATTTATATCGAATTGGAAACATTAATAGAACTTCTCTTCAGGAACTGGTTAACAAATTGGATCAAAAATATGGCCATATTAGTCCTTGGTTAGTGCCTGCAAGAAAAGGTGTTGCTTATGTCCACACTTTATCCAAAATGGTTGCCACCGAGAATTATGGTTAAACATTGGACCCCATTTGAAAACACATTTCAGGATCTTCTTCTTTGAAACTGCTGAACCAATAAAATAAAACTTGGCCATAATAGTCCTTGTGTTGTCCCCAGCTTTTTAAGGTCCACATTATATCCAAGATGGCCATCAGCGGGAATATAGTTTTAACATTGGACCCTAGGGAAAAACATTCTAAGACTTTCTCTGAAACTGCTGAGCACAATCAGTCGCATTAGTCCTTGGATGGTGCCCCTTGAAAAGGGTCCAATCTGCATCCCATATTGCCGCCGGCAGTGAATATAGTTTAACATTGGTCCCTCAAAAATATTCTCTTAACTACTTATCCAGTTTGAACCAAACTTGACCCCTTAATATTTAGTTTGTCCCGTGCAAAAAATCTATTTCAGGTTCACACTTTATCAAGCATTGTTTCCAGCGGAAACACAGTTTAAGATTTGACTCATTTGAAACACATTTACACGTCTTCTCCCCCATAAACTACTTTTCATTTAGTTTAATTTTGGCAATTTAAACATAGACATGATCGAGAAGAGCGAAACATGCTCTTGTTTTTATTATACTCCCGCTTAGGCGGGCGGTTTATTGTGATCATGGCGTCCGTTTGTCCACCCGTTCGGTCGTTACTCCGTTCGCCATAGGGTACACAGTTTGTGACGAGAAGACCCCTTAGATCACTTGCTAAAAGTTAATGAAATTTTCACAGAATGTTCACTGGATATTGCCATTGTGTACCAGCTATTCAAAAAATTGATTTGACTTGATTTTTATGCCCCTGCGACGAAATGATTGGGGTATATTGTTTTACCCTGATCTGTCCATCCGTCCGTCCGTCCGTTCGTTTTGCCGTCCGTATGTCCGTCCTTCCCATCTCTGATTAGCTGCTATTCCGGATAACTCCTCGCACAATATTAATGCCATATTTATTTTACTTTGCTTAGTGATTAGGCATGGATTGAAGATGTGCATTTTGTCATGGTTTAGATTTTGATCAAAATTTGTGATTGTGACGGTGGATGAACTTTGCCATTTTATCGAATAACTAAATACCGAAGTTACTGTGAATTTACTTTCTGCGTATGCGCATTTCGACAACTTATGTCTCTTCAGTGCAGACAAAATCTAAACGTTTGGAAAACCAGAAACTCAAAGATATTAAAAAACTGTGGGTTCTGCATTTTTTATTCCGGACAACTCCTCCCACAATATTGAAACTGCGTTTATTTTTCTTTGCACAGTGATTGGGCATGGATGGAAGATGTGCATATTGTCATGGTTTAGATTTTCTGCCAAGATTTGAATTGGGGTTTGAACTTAGTCATTTTATTAAAAATTGTGTTGTAGAGCTGTTATATGGGTAAACTCCTCCCACAATGTCAAAAACCATACAGAGTGATTAGGCATGGACTGAAGATGTGCATGTTGTCACAATTTAGATTTCGGGCTAAATGTGTGTTTTTTATGGGATTTACTTGGACATGGCCAATTTATTGAAGTGCGTGCATTTAAGAGGTCGATTCTGGATAACTCCTGATTGGTAATATCAATAGGCTGTGTGAGATATGCGAGTTAAAGTTCTTGAAATTTGTTAATCAATTGCCTAGAAATTAGATGTTCTTTTTTATACAAAACTGTGAGGGCATCATATGTGTCTTACAGACACAAACAGAGTAGTAGCTTAATTTTATCCAAAATTTGAAGTTAAACACACCATGAAAAACATCGGATAATGGCATCCGGGGCATTCACTCTTTCTAGTTTTTAGCTCACCTGGCCAAAGGCCATGTGAGCTTTTGCCATCACTCGGCGTCCGTCGTCAGTCCGTCCGTCCCTTAAATTTTATTCAAAGATCATCTTCTCTGAAACTACTGGGCCAATACTAACCAAACTTGGCCTGCATCATCACAAGGGTATGTACTTTCAAATTTGTGATTTTTATGTCCGTAGACCAAACAACATGGCCGCTGTTACTAAAAATTGAAAATGGGGTAAATTTACGTTTTTACAAATTACTTGAAAACCGTTACAGATATCAAAAATCTGAAGGAGTAAAAATGATCAACATGTTGAGATCTACCTGCCCTGCAATTTTGGAGAATATCCAATAGCCGGTCTTGGAGTTTTTCCGTAAAATTTTCAAAATTTTTGCATTTTTATTTCAAAAAGAGTAACAAATAGAGGTCAACTGTAATTGCGAAAATGTTCAGCATTACAAGATCTACCTACCCTGAAATTTTGAAGAAAATCTATAAACCCTTGTAGGAGTTATTGCCCTTTTTTCACCGAATTTTAAAAATTTTCTTGTTGTTCGTCTTTTATTTCCAAACCTATAGAAGATGAAGGTTAAGTGTAATATGATGAAATGTTTGTCATGCTAGGGGCGACTTCAAAATTGGTGTTGAAAACAGTTCGTTGACCGCCATTTTCAAAATGGCCGCCAAAAAAGGCGGGAAAATTCAACATTGTCTGATTTCAATGAAATTTGGTCTCCAAATAGGTATTGATGTCGCAACCTCAAAACTGATGTTAAAAATTGTTCCTTAACCGTCATTTTCAAAATGGCCGCCAAAAAAGGCGGAAAAATTCAACATTGTCCGATTTCAATGAAATTTGGTTTCCAAATAGGTATTGATGTCGCATTTTCAAAACTGATGTTAAAAAAAAACTGTTCGTTGACCACCAAAAAAGGAGGGCGGGAAAATTCAACATTGTCTGAGTATAATACTTGAGCGAGTCTAGCGCGCCGCTCAAGTATTATACTACTACAAATTTTAACCCCCCAAAAAAACCTCAAAAGACCTAAAAATAACATAAATTTTATCAAAAAAAGCAAAAATAGCACAAAAAACCCTATATTTTTTTGACCCTCAAAAAAAAAAATAGGTACAAAAACACCTCCCAAAATAGTTACACAGAAAAAGTGATAAAAAATTTTTGACCCCCCTCCCAAAAAAAAAAATAGCCGGCAGTACAGGAATTTCTGAAAAAATATCCGCTAGTTCATCACATTAATTTTGTTCCTGGTGTGTGTATTGATTACAATATGCTAATGAGTTTTAAATAAACTAAATATTTACCTGGTTGTCAAGAGAATGTTTACATGTTATAACTTAGATGATGTTGTCGTCATTTAGTCTTGAAAAAGAAATAGAAAATTCATCTAAATTGTTGGATTATTTAAGAAATGCAGAATTAGTGTATTTCAGGGATGTGGTCAACGAAACAGTTTGTTATTATTACTGAACGCTTAAACTATTATAAACAAATGACATTAGCTCAACGAAATGAATCATAACAAGACATCTATTGATCAACGGACATGCATGTCCATCGAACAAAAGCTTGATAAGAATATTGATCAGACTGTTGCTAGATCTATTACATAGCGACTATATACGAAAATTATAGCGGACTTGCATGTCCGCCTAACAAAAGACTTTTTATTGGAATATTGATCATTACATAACGACTATATACGAACATTATGTAGCGGACTTGCATGTCCGCCTAACAAAAGACTATTTATTGGAATATTGATCATGACATAACGACTTTATATGAACATTATGTAGCGGACTTGCATGTCCGCCTAACAAAAGATAACGATTCAGTGTCACCGTTGTTAAGCATTATGTGTTGACTACCAGCTGAAACATTCTACCGCTCTAGCTAGAACGCGAAAGATCAATTAAC
>MJUU01046566.1:0-17250 GCA_002080025.1 Modiolus philippinarum | reverse complement strand
AGATATTACTGTGATATTTGCAGACACTGAAAAGGGTTTACAAAGCGCATTAAATGCATTTGAAGAATACTGTAATATGTGAAAATTATTAGTTAACATATCGAAATATAAAATTGAATATCGATATCAGCTACTCATATACTTATCTTAGGTTGCTTTTTATTATAATGGTAGTATTTGTAAGTCAAGAGATAGATTGGCAGAGCAATCACAAAAAACATTGTATACCCTTTATCAGAAAATATACAATTTGTGTATCCAAGTTGATCTTCAAAATTAAACTTTTTGATTCACTAGTAAATCCGATCATGACATACTCTTAAGAAATATGTGGCTTCGAAAATTTATCTAATATTGAAAAAATACATCGAGAATTTTGTACAAGAATTCTCAATTTAAATCGTATATTTATTAAGATCTTCAACACCTAATGCTAAGGTATATGGCGAGCTTGTTTGTTTTTCAATTGATATAAATGTAAAAATGAAAATGATCATTTTTTTTTTTGTATAAACTGGCTACAGACGAAATAAAGCTATCAGTTAATGTTGAATACTTATAATAATGTTTAGCGATCATGCAAGTGGATAAATTTTGTGAAAAATATTTTTGATAATATTGGAATGATTGAAATGTGGAATGCCCAATAAAACAAATACTTGTTTTGACTACTTTGGATCATGGCTTTCCATATTGTTTGAGTTTGATTGTTGAGAGGTTACTCCTTGTAACACGGGTACAGCATTACGAAATTTACCGTTCTTTATTGCAACTTGGATATTTTATTGTATTGTATTTGAAACCATTGGGCCGATGCCACTGCTGGTGGATCAGAGGTCCCCGAGGTTATTCACCAGTCCAGTAGTCAGACTTGTCTGACATGAAAAAACTACCATGCGTTTTAGAGAAATTTACTGTTTTTATCAAAATTCAGAACCCTTAAAAAATGCCCAGGCTTCATTCCGTGTACGGCTTTCGATGGATGTCTTTGGTACTGAAGTTTGCCTCCTATTTTGATATATTTTTTTGGTAATGAGTACTTCTTTTTTGACAACTTTTGGATTATGGCTTTCCAAATTGTTTGATTTTAATGCTGCTGATGAGAGGTTACTCCTTGAAACACGTGTACAACATAACGAAATTTATTGTGTTTTATGCAACTTGGGTATTTATTGTATTTTTTCGCTTTTTTAAAATTTTCTGTTAAACAGCGTCTCCGGGATCAGTTCATACAAAGATGGTTTGCCTATACTGAGGGTACCTCTAGGGGGCGATTTTAATCTTAGTTTAAGGTTGAATTTTGTTTTGAACCATATTTAATGAGACTGCCTAGATCTGCCGAGTTTATATATGTAGATTACGCACTTGTAGTATTAAGTTACCGGTTGAAACAGGCAGGTGGCAAAATATTCCCGAATTAGAACGCAAATGCCATCTTTGTTTTTCTTGTCTTGGAAACGAATACCATTTCATAGCTATTTGCAATGATGTAAACGTTTTGAAATTAAGTATGTACATTCTTATTATTGGAATAACCCAATTTGTCACAAAGGATACGGTATGTTAAAATATTGTAACCTAAATCTTTCAATCTTCATTAAGAAAGTAGAGAAATTCTTGATTGGTTAATCCATCATAATTATTTATTGTTTATTCTAATGTAGTTTGTCATTAATCCTGTTATCTGATTGATTAATTAAATAATTTTCAAGGTATAGATTTCACGGTTGACATTCCTGAAATTGACACGATTCCTACACGTTTGTTTATGAAATAAAATGGAGGCAATACACATCGCTTGATTGTAAATGTTCGGCCTGTAATGACACATATTGAAAGAGATCCACAAAATCGCGACAAGGTGTTGAGACAAGTATTTTTTTACATAAATATCAGAGAAACTCCGCAAGCAGAAATCGATGGCGTAATGTAGACATGCAGACGACACTGCGCCCATGCTACAAATAATTCAAATAGTATCTCCAATACCAAAACATTGCCATCAACAAGTTGAACAGGAAGTTTCTTTAACGTTCACAAAAGTAGACTGACATTTAACCAAAGCAGACTTACCCGCACAGGTAGTCCATTACCTTGGGTATTTATTGTATTTTTTCGCTTTTTTAAAATATTCTGTTAAACAGCGTCTCCGGGATCAGTTCATACAAAGATGGTTTGCCTATACTGAGGGTACCTCTAGGGGGCGATTTTAATCTTAGTTTAAGGTTGAATTTTGTTTTGAACCATATCTAATGAGACTGCCTAGATCTGCCGAGTTTATATATGTAGATTACGCACTTGTAGTATTAAGTTCCCGGTTGAAACAGGCAGGTGGCAAAATATTCCCGAATTAGAACGCAAATGCCATCTTTGTTTTTCTTGTCTTGAAAACGAATACCATTTCATAGCTATTTGCAATGATGTAAACGTTTTGAAATTAAGTATGTACATTCTTATTATTGGAATAACCCAATTTGTCACAAAGGATACGGTATGTTAAAATATTGTAACCTAAATTTGTTTGATTAATCTTTCAATCTTCATTAAGAAAGTAGAGAAATTCTTGATTGGTTAACCCATCATAATTATTTATTGTTTATTCTAATGTAGTTTGTCATTAATCCTGTTATCTGATTGATTATTTAAATAATTTTCAATATATAGATTTCACGATTGACATTCCTGAAATTGACACGATTCCTACGCGTTTGTTTATGAAATAAAATGGAGGCAATACACATCGTTTCAACTTCTATGATTGATTGTAAATGTTCGGCCTGTAATGACACATATTGAAAGAGATCCACAAAATTGCGACGAGGTATTGAGACAAGTATTTTTTTACATAAATATCAGAGAAACTCCGCAAGCAGAAATCGATGGCGTAATGTAGACATGCAGACGACACTGCGCCCATGCTACAAATAATTCAAATAGTATCTCCAATACCAAAACATTACCATCAACAAGTTGAACAGGAAGTTTCTTTAACGTTCACAAAAGTAGACTGACATTTAACCAAAGCAGACTTACCCGCACAGGTAGTCCATTACCCCTACACACTCCTTTTCTCTGCGACTGTTAACGAAAATAAGTTGGCTTTACTATAGCAGATATTTTTCCAACTATTAAAAGTAAGCTAAAATAGCTTTTAATACCATTCCTTTATTCATACAAGTAAATTTATATAGTTTCAGAGATGAAAATCGGCTGTGTGGCATCCGACAAATGTCCGGAGTTAATTTTGAATTAGAAATTAACCCATGGACATTTTAGAGACGTTTAGCCTTCCAACTCAAGTATAATTATTGTCATTGAAATCGATGGAAATCTGTAAATATCTGTACAATAATCCATCTGATTTGGCTTCGTCTCTGAATGTCCTCTCATAAGGCCTACAGAAAGTTCTACTCCCTACGAATCGTGTTGTCATCTCCGAGACCGAATACACAACTGATGGAGTTTCACGCTTTTGACAAGTAGCTTACCGTCTGTTCAGCTGTTATTATACATCCAGCAGAAAAAAACTCACATGCCAATATTACGCTACCATATTTTCCAGTATAGTAATCCTCAACAAATTGAAAATATTCTTTCTCTCTGACTGACAGTCGGAAAACCTGTTTCTTGACGCCATATTGCTTGGTATTTTTGGTTTAAAAAACTCGTTCATGCAAAATGTTTTTTATTTTGAAATAAAGAATGAATTATTTTATATTGGATCATTTAATTTCAGGTTTTATTTAAAATCTAGACGAAAATAAATATATTATTGTTTATCAGATATTGGTACTATATTTTCCGTGGAGTAATATTGCAATTCGTCCATCTGATGTTGATTTCAATAATAATTAATGTAATAAATAGCGTTAAAATCTGCAACTACATTAGAATGGAGATAACTGTATTGTATTTGAAGATTTGGAGGCATCAATTGGGGATCTGATGGTCGCAAATATCCGTTTACTGGCTCCGCTAACGCGTCGCCAGTAAACTCAATTTGCGACCATCAAATCCCCAATTGATGCCTCCAAATCTTCAAATACAATACAGTTATCTCCTAATTTGAAGTCAATTAAATCCGTCAGACACTATTTCAATCCATAGTGTTTATATTTTAACGCAAACCACGAGGTCAATAATATGTTCAAAAGTATATGTCGATACATTTAGATAAGTCATACTGATCTGTCTTTTGTTTTGTTTGTTTGTTTGTTTTTATTTATTTTTTTTTTTCATTTTAACAATATATCTGCTCGTCTTTCTTTCACTTATTATGCATATGTATTATATTTCAGCAGTCTGTCTGCGTTCAAGAGTGTTATAATTAAACTCCCGCTTTGGCGGGTGTTATATGGAGATCATGGTGTCACTTATTCCGTTCGCCCGTTCGTTATTCCGTCTGCCATAGGGTGCATACTTTGTGGCGACAACTCCTCATTCACCACTTGGTGAAATTCAGTGAAACTTTCACGGAATATTCAGTACATAATGTCATTGTACACCAGCTATTTAAAAATTTGATTTGACTTGATTTTTTTTTACATCTGGAATCAAATAATGGAGCGGAGGGGGTATGTTTTGTGAGCTTTGTTCACAGTTATTCTAGTTCAGTTTTCATGAACCTCGTAGGCCTAGGTTCGTCCGTCCGCCATTAGGTACTTACTTTCTGGCGGAAAATCCTCCTAGACCCCTTGATGAAATTCAATGAAACTTTCACAGAATGTTGAGTATACATTGCCCTTGTGCATCATTTATTTAAAAATTTGATTTGATTTTTTTAGGGGGCGGATGCAAGATATTAGTAAGCTTTGCTCACATTTTTCCAGTTATTTTATAATTTCATTTATAATGTTTTTGCGAAGATAATCCCATTTAATTAAAGCAGATAAGGTCATCAAATTAATATATTAGACTATCATTGTGGATAAACAAAAATAAAAATGGTATGGTAGGCCACGATTAAAAAGTAAAAAACACAAAAATATACAAATTAAAAAAACATCTAAATATGACAAATATTGGAAAGAAGGGGCGATGCCCAACGTTTCGGTCGTATGGCCTTCGACTAGGGACTACCGGGCTGAAATACGGAGAGGAAAGTGCAAATGACGATAGAAGGCAGTCACAGAAATACCTGTAAAAATGTGCCAAATCTTGAACATAATCTAAAACGAGAATAACAAATTAGTGTTCTGTACTTTGCAAAGATTAAATTTCAATACATAAATAATATTATAAAATGGACTGTTTCTTAACCATTGATGCCAAATGGTTAAGCAGTGCCTAGGAAATGGATGATTTTTTGTTCATGGAACTGTCGTCGTTTCTCATCTGCACTAGTTTGTATAAGGACAGTCACATGCATGTCCAGTATGCTTTGGTTAGCTCACCGAAAACGTTCACCTACTGGGCACTTGGTGGCGCTATGTTTAACTTGAATTGTATATTAAAATTATAGAAGAAAATGTAAAGAAATCTCTCAAGACTCTTTTTGACACAAACTTGAAGTGTATAGAACAGAACAGATATTTTATTGACCAATCATGGTGCCCATAACTGGGCAATATAATTATGCAATCAATCAGAAGAGTGATAATAAAAACATAAATGAATAGAAAGAAACAAAAGCTTGATTATAATGATTTGACTGATTTTTTGTAAAACAAAAATATATAATAGAAAAAACAGGAGAGTACAATAGAATTTACAACAACTTTATAAAAAATACGGTTTAAAATAGGGACACACCGTGATCCAGACCTTATCAAACCGTGTAAAAATTTTACTTCATAACAAGTATTATAATAATTGTCTATTTTTTTAATTTATCTATCTATTTGGTAGATAGCAGTTTAATTTGAAGATTGTCTTCCATAATTTTCTTTCTTTTTTTTTTAAATAAATCTTGCAAAATGTGATAAATTATTGTCCTCAGCTGACATTAACCATATAAAATGATTTTCTTCTGTTAAATTAGCATAAATTTTTGTATGAATTTTTAATACATTCCAGATGACCTAAGCGTTCATCACATATTTTTGGACAATTTGACAAAAAATGAAGTTCATCTTCAAGAGCATTAATATTTTACATAACTGACAGATTCTTTTGTCAGCGTCTAAACCTTTATATCTACCCAATTCAATTTCTAAACAATGATCGCTCAATCGAAATTTTTATAATAAATGTTTTTGTTCCCTGTTGTCAATGTTAAAATAAGGTTCAAAGCAAAAATTTTGTTTAAAGGTTCTTTATGTTCTTTAATCTATTACCAGATTTGGGTTCTTTCTATCATCATTGAAAATATTAGATTTCCACATCAACAAATTTAAATTTCAAGCTCGACTTTATTTATTATTTAATTACTTTTAAATGACACATGATTTTTAAACAAATGCTCTAAATTAAGGTATTTAAATATTTCTTTGACACAATCATACTAAGAGTTTTTTTAGATTCAGTCATGGATTTTGTAGGTTTCATTTAGAAGTGACCCTTCCTTATAACAATCTGTTTCTAAATGACACCAATACTTAATTATATCCAATAATATTGAATATATAATTGGGGTTCTTAATTATATTTAATAATATTGAATAAAAAATTGGGGTACTTCCAAGTTTTCCCCTGCAATCACCACTAGAAGTTTTATTTCTCGCCCCATGAATAAATTTGCAAAATTTTGTACGGAGCTTTTCTAAAACGTTATTATTAGTTTCCTTTGATATAATGTCATCTATAAATTGACTAGGGGAAAAACATCCCCGTCGTGCAAAGGCCCGAAAAACCATGAAATACAGAAGACGCACTTCTTGACAGAACTTTGTTTCAAAATTAAATTGCCATACCCCTGTGAACAAAGTATGGAATATGGTACAATACATTAAGGGTAAAAATATAAAAGCTTACGTCCATCACATCAAAAACGGACCAGATATTTTAACATCTTAAAAACTTATTGCAAATTAAATTGGAGAAACTTTTGAGAAACATTCTTCTTCTAAAAATCAAGGATCCACATTCCAGAGAATTAAAGAACAAAAAGAACGAAAAAAACTTAATTTGAAATCTAATAATACAGAGGAATACACCAGATTGTTTTCGATGGATAAATTGAAACAATCTTTGGATAAGGCACAAGACACGGCATGTGGTCCTGACGATATCCATTATCAACTCCTCAAACATCTTCCAATAACAAGTCTGGAAATTCTGTTAAACCTTTTAAATAATTTGGGAAACAGGGAAACTACCACCTACCACCTATTTGGAAACAAGTAACCATATTACCTATTCCAAAACCGGGAAAGATCATTCCGAACCATCTAATTACAGACCTCTAGCATTAACGAGTTTTGTCTGTAAGGCAATGGAACGGATGATAAACAACATCTCGAACAACCGAACGATCTTTTGTCGAACATCCAAAATGGATTTCGACAAGGTCGGACCACCACATTAAACCATCTAGTTCGATTTGAAACATTCATTAGAAATGCATTTTCAAGAAAGGACATAGAAAGGGTATACGATACAACATGAATATATGGAATTTTAAAAGATCTTTTTGATATGGGGTTGAAAGGAAGCTTGCCTAATTTTATTGAGAATTTTCTCAAGGATCCAGAATTAAACGTCAGAGTCAATTCAAAGTAACTTCAGTATTTAGTTATTCAACATTTTCTAACTCATTTGAAAAAGAGATGGGTGTTCCACAAGGAAGTATCCTTTCTGTTACATTATTCAGTATGATAATAAATAGTTTGGATCAGGTCTTGAAAGATAGCATTGGCGGATTTCTTTATATGGATGATTTCCTTTTTGCTATCATGGTAAAAACACGAATAACATAGAACGTCAATTGCAGCTATGTCTAAACAGAATCGAAAAATGGGCAATTGAAAATGGTTTTAAATTTTCAAGCTCTAAAACAGTCGGGATGCAGTTCTGTTGTAAGTGGAAAATGCACCCAGACCCAGAGCTTAACCTATACAATAACCCTATACCTATTGTAAAAGAGGACAAGTTCCTTGGTTTAATCGTTGACAGCTGACTATGAAAACCTCCAAACGTTATAAAACCAGTTGGATTTCGTATCAAACCACAACTGGAATCTGCTATGATAAATTTGGATGAAATAGCCACTATAGAAACTACCATGGCTGAACCCGAAACCGACATTTAACTGTGAACCACGCAAATATCAAAAGTTTGATACCAATCCTATGGTAATCCAGCAGGAATTCGCACGAATTAAATCTGAAAATCCTGAATACTTGCAAATTTACATAGATGGCTCTAAGGATGGAAACAGAGTGGCTTCTGCAGCCGTTCTTGGAGATCGTACAGCAACTCTTCGACTACCATCCTCTAGTTCCATATTTACTGCTGAAGCTAACGCTATTAACTCAGCACTTAAATTTGTAGCTTTATCGCAATCAAATAAGTTCATGATCTGTTCCGATTCAGTTCGTGCCTATTTGCAATTGAAATTCGAAAAACAAAACACCTAATTATTTGGAAAATAGCTGAATTCTTCAAGTCACTTGTAGCATGAGGCAAAGAAGTTATTTATGTTTAGATCCCTTATCATGTCGGAATCTTTGGAAACACAGTTGCTGACCAGGAAGCCAAGGATGCATAAGATGACGAGATGGTGGATTGTCCAGTTCCATACACTGACATGAAGCCTTTAATTGTTAAATACATTTTAAAGTTATGACAGGCCAGATGGGATCTGCACATAAATAATGAACTGCATGGAATACAGTCAAACGTCGGTAAATAAGTCGGTTCCTGTGGTAAAAACTGTACGCGTAGGGAACAGGTAGTGTTGATCCGATGTCGTATTGGACACACTAGAACAACACATCAACAGTGATGACAGACTTGAATGTATTTCATGCAATTGGCCTTATACAATCCAACATGTTTTAACTGAATGTGTATCAGGCGTGATTTTCATTTTGTTGATTGTCTTAAAGACCTATGTACAAATGTCGCTGGTGAAAAAATCGTTCAATTTTTAAAAGCAATCAATTTATTTAGTAAGATTTAATAGATTTATTTATTTCTAATATTGTAACAGTTAAACTGAAATTTCTCCTATTATGTTTTTTTTTATATTTTACACTCTTGTTTTTACTTGTATAAAGCTAAAATGGTTTTATATTGATAATGTATTTTTTTTATCATATTTGATCAATATACTTGACAGTTCTTGCAACAATATAGCTGAAATATTGCTGAAGTTGGCGTAAAACATCAATCAATCAATCTATAAATTGAAAAAAGCTTTTAAACCTTTAGTGTACAATTCTTGCTTTGCATATGAAAAACTTCCAGATGCAGCAAAAACAATTCCTAAGTAGGTTTATTTTTTTTTTGTGTACATTCAATACAATTATCTAAATACTTAATTTTTATATCTTTTTTTCTACCTGCTTTGTTGAAAATTAAAACTTTAGTATTCTTAAATTTAACTTGCATTTTCCAGTCTTTTGCAAAAGAGGCAAGTTTATTGACTAAGTTCTGGAGTCCATTCTCTGAGGAAGATAAAAGTACCATATCATCAGCATATAGTAATGAGTTTATTAACTTAGTTTCCAGTTTGACTGGATCACAAGATTCATCAAAATATGTAGGGATGTCATTAATAAAAATGTCAAAAAGGTTAGGGCTTTAATTATCTCCTTGCGCCAAACCTAGGTCACATTCAAATAAATTTGTTCTATAAGTTTCTATCTTCACACAGGAAAATGTGTTTTGATACATTTTTAATTACATTAAAAAATTACATTAAACTCTGAACCTATACCTAGTAACTTCAATTTATATAAGAGACATACATGTGACACTGATGGAAATGCACGTTTGAAATCTCCAAAAACTGCAAAGAGTGGTTTAGAGTTATTTTTAACATATTTTGTATAAGTGATCCAAAAACAAAGATGTGGTCACTAGTTCTTGATCTTTCTATAAAACTAGTTTGTTCAGGTCTTATATTTTTTCTTACACTAAGAAATATACTCAGTCGGTTATTTAAAACCCTGTTGAACAATTTACCAATATTATCTCCAAAGGAGATACCTCTACAGTTATCAGGTTCATCTTTAGATCCATATTTCTGTAGGGGAATAATATAACTTGTACCCAAGTTAATGGGATAAATTCCATTTGAAAAAAAGGTTAAACAAATAGTGGGGTCAAATAGAGTTGACCATTTTAAATCATTTCATTTCTTATCTGTGAAAATCCAGTAGATTTACCATTTTTAGAGCTGAAATGGCTTTTATTATCTCAATCTCTGTAATTTTTAAATCAAGTTCATTAAAAATATTTTCTTTTCCTTAAATATTCAGTTTTTCAAAATTTCTCTATCTCTTTCTGTCTCTTCGTTTTGATTTAACTCATTGAAATAGTTATGCCACTGGTTTAAGTCTATACCGGATTCTCTACTATAGGAAGATTTATCATTATATTTTATTTTTCCAACAGATTCCAGTAGGCTTTGTGAATTCGTTTCTGTAATATATCCAATTTATTAATTAACTCCTGCTGATACTTTCTCATCTTTCTTATTCTAGTTCTCTAAAAAGCTTTAAATGTTTAAAGAAGAAACCAAAAATATATGTGTCTCTACTAAATTTTTGCATTACTTCACATTTATGCTTCAATTTTCTTTTCATAATTTGTAATCTTGATCAAACCATGGTTTAATTTCATTTGTCTTCTTTCTCTTATCATTCTCATTTGATAGTGAAATTTTCCTTTTCAGTGAGACATTTGCTGCAGTCAATATAATATTATTTAACTTTGCTGCTGCAGAATCTATCTCAGATATATCAAATACATTGTTTTTAAAACTTAAATTAAGAGTGTGAACAGTGTTAGAACACATTGCTTTTTGAAATAACTTCGGAGAATTTTCTTCCCAGATAAATTTATCAGGCATAGGTATACTAAAATTACATTTAACCATACAAGTCAACTGACAATGATCAGATAATTCTGGTATAAACCTATTAACATTTTAACATATAATGAGGGGGATTAATTCTTCTGAAACTACCATATAATCTGCTACACTGCCTCCTTATGGCTGAAAGCATGTGTTCGAGCCAAATAAATGACCGCAGTAGAATACCGAAAGAACAAAGAAGTGAAATTTACAAAAAAAAAAGTCCAAAGACATGGCCATGACGAGAACACAGAAAACAATGACATTAGACACAAACAATAACGTTAGACAGTTACAAAGCACAGAAATACCACATACAAAACAAAGGCACTCACAGTGTGAACTCCAGTGAAACTGAAAGTGACATCAGGTGCTCTGGAACAGTAAGCATGTGCTGCTCTGTTAACAGCAACCGTCACGCTGTGAGTGAGTCATTCCAGGAAAATGTCAAAGTCGGTATTCAAATCCGGGAAGACGTGAATCTGGCTGAAAATGTCCACTTTCATTTGGAATACTGACACGTCATATCTTTCTATGATGTTATGGTAACGGCCATAGAATTTCTTGAGGGATGAAATTAACATAGGTTGAACAAATCCCTGACTAAGCAGCTTTTGGGACAGTGTTTTAGCTCTGTTCAAAAAATCACTGTACAAACTACATGCTCGACAGTAACGAATTAACTGTGAAATGTACACTCCAAATTATTAAATAAAGGTAGATGTTTATCAGAATCCTTAACAATTATGATCATGTTCGAAATTGCAATATATTACTTGAATATAAATGGAATCTATTGATTCTTTATCATTTTCCAATTTATTTCAGGAGAAATGGACACACTGCTGCAGTGCAGTCTGGGATGGATTATGGAGGAATGCTGTGCATAGAATTTGTTTTAATTTGGTGTTCCAACTGTATTTATATTGCATGATAATACCTTTATTCACAACCTTTGATTTTTCTACTCTTTATACTACCCTGCCACACAATAAATCGAAAAAAGTACAACGCAGATACACTTATTTAGTAGTAGAAAAAGACAAAACATATTTTGTAAAGAATCACAATGAGTTAAACAAGAAGTACACTGAGAATGACGTAATCAAGATGTTGGAATTTTTAAAAGATAATATTTTTGCCGAATTTGGAGGCAGTGTTTTCCAACAGACAATCGGGATTCCCATGGGAGCTAACTGCGCGCCACTTTAAGCTGATCTATTTCTTTTTTCGTATGAGGAGAAGTTTTTACAAGGGCTTACACAGAAAAAACTGAAACATTTAGCCCAGTCCTTTAATTTCAGCTTCCGCTACATAGATGATGGACTTTCTCTAAATAATCAAAAATTCAAGGAATATTTACACCAGATCTATCCCAATGAGCTTGAAATTAAAGAGAATACTGATACACCTACTTCAGCTTCGTATTTAGATCTTTTAATTTACTTTGACGAAAATGGACGTTTGAAATCTTAGCTGTATGACAAACATGATGATTTTAACATCCCAATTGTGAACTTTCCCTTTCTGAGCAGCAATATACCTACCTCTCCGGCCTATGGAGTGTACATTTCACAGTTGATTCGTTACTGTCGGGCATGCAGTTTATACAGTGACTTTTTAATTAGAGCAAAAACACTGTCTTAAAAGCTGCTTAGTCAGGGATTTGTTCAGCCTTTGTTACTTTCATCCCTTCAGAAATTCTATGGCCGTCACCATGACATCATTGACAGATATGACGTGTCTGTGTCCCAAATGAAAACGGACATTTTCAGCTAGATTTCACGGATTTGACATAACCGGATTTGACTCAACCCTGGATTGACTCACTGATAGTGTGACGGGTGCCGCTAGCGGAGCAGGACATGCTTACCCTTCCGGAGCACCTGATGTCACTCCCGGTTTTCATGGGAGTTCACACTATGAGTGCCTTAGTTCTTAATGTTATCTTTTCATTTTCGTGCATTGTAGCTGTCTCACGTCCTTGTTCTGTCTTTGTTTTTATCTTTTACCGTTTTTACCATGTCTTTGGACTTCGATTTTTGTAGTCATCGCTTCCCTTGTTCCTTCGGTATCTTACTGCCATTGTTTCAAGATTGTGTCATGGAGTTGTAGTTTACCTATATTGGGTTTTATTCGTTATTTTATTATACTATAGGGAAACGGGACAGATAATGGGGAGATTTTGGTACCCATAAACCGGGTTAGCCATACCGCCGGCTTTTACATGTACTAGTGCCGGTGCTAAGTCCGGCTGTCCCGATCGAGTTTGTTTGTCTTATTTTTGTGTTTTTCCTGTGTAGTCTCGTGGAGGATTGTGGCATGTAATTGTAATTTTCAGCCTTTGTAGATGTTTCCTGTGACCAATTTTTTTTTACATCAGAAACTTTAACTGCATTTGGAAATTTTATTGCTTCAGGGGAGAGCATTATCTGTCGTTTCCAACTGCTCCTATCTTTTTTTGCTAAATGGACTTTTCATTATGTAAAGACCAGGCAAAATATTGTAGAGCTAACCAAACAGCTTTCATTTCTAAATAGTTCTTTGCATCATTTTTTACATGTAGCTATTGTATATGTACAAACTTAAAAAACGCCATGCTCCCTTACCAGAAAGACTGATATCACAGAAAAATGTACATTGTTGGTGTTGTGTCTTCCATTGTGGTCCTTATCATACAATTCAATTGAATTTCATACGAACGAATGAAACTCTTTCATGGCAGCTTTTTTGGTTTTTCTATAATTAAGTCTTTCTAAACGTACTGTTGGAAAAGCAGAAACATACCATCCAATTAGTCTTCAAAATTTACAAATACTTATTTTGTTTTTATGAAGAACAAACGAAGTAAAATTTAAGATTTTGTGATTATGCAAATAAATAGTCATGAAAAATGTATCCTAGATGAAGCCTAAATACACAATATTTTGAGATGGAACTAGTTGAGATTTTACCTTGTTGATAGTGAACCTTAACTGTTAAAATTCTTTTCTTGTCAACACAAGAATTTACACTTTCTCCTGCAATCATTGAATCATCAATATATGCCGAAATTCTCGTTCCAAGGGAACATAAATATAATCTTCATGTTGAAAATTCTTGGTGCAGATTTTAATCCAAAACGCTAGCACAAAAATATTGTTCCATTCAAAACGCAAACATTTTGTCGACTAAAAAACATGCATCAGTAGCAAAAAATGTAGTTATTTGGTTGAAGAAAACTTAGTTTTAATGGTTTCCATCTTGAAATCAAAATTCATTACAAACTTACTAAATTTTCTCAAATTTATTACAGGACGACCCCACCACATTTCTTTTCAACCAACAACAAATTTGAAATAGATTGCCCTTGCATGGTTGACACTGCAATTATTGACCTTTTTCTTTCTGTTAAAGAGTTAGAACTTCGTTTGAAATAAGATTGTGCTGGTCAATAGACCAATCGGGCAACTTGATTAGATTTCTAGAACGGGAGGTGATGTTATATGTTATATCTAAAGACGGTTTGAAAAAAATCTTAGATTTGATGATAATTCACAACAATTTTTCTAGCAATTTACATTACTACCAACAATACGAAACTGATGTTCCATTTCATATTAGGCAGGGAAGCTGTCAATTTTTTTGAAAAATTATTTCCGGTGGCAGTGTTTGAACTTATCTTCTATGTCTGAAGTGGATACCTCCTCCTGCTATGAAAAGTAGAAACACGTCTTACTACTATGTGAAAACGTCTACCTCTATTTCGAATATATACACTATTTAACCCTCTCCTTTGACCAAATCCTCTATTATTTAATTCATTACTTCTTCGAGTGTTACTATATCAACGACCAATTACTTTATCTTTTATTTTATTACTTCTAGTAATCACTATCGGTCAAGTGCGAATCGATGAGGAAATTATCATAGTTTAAACAGAGATGGGACTCCAATATGATAATTTTTACTGTAATAAAATCAGTATTGTTTATTACAGTAATAATGAATGTCAACAATAACACATTCCGACTTTTCATTGGTTGATTTTAAATCAAGGGAATACCAATTTTTCTAGCTGAAACAACATCATTGAACATATGCAGAAAGCAAATTTTACAGTAACGTCGGTATTTTGTTATTTAACACGAAGTGGATAAAGATCACCAGATGATGTTATTTTACTCAAATTGCACCAAAGTTCCTCGTTTACTTTCGGAAGAATTAGATCTTTAATATTTTCTGGACGTTGAAATTTGAAACGTCCTAAAATTTTATCAAGCTTTTCAATCATATACTTCATCAAAGGGCGAGGCCTTGCATTCTAAAACAGTCGGGCTGTCTGTTCATTATCTCCATATTGTTAAATGGAGCAAGGCCATTTATTCTAAAACAGCAGGAGGTGTCTGTTCATTATCCCCATATTTTTAATGGCTTGAGGCCACACATTCTAAAACAGCAGATGGTGTCTGTTCATTATTCCAATATTGTAAATTGCGGGAGGCCACGAATTCTAAAACACCAGGGGTTTCTCTTCATTATCCCCATATTGTAAAATCCTCAGATAACTCTAAATCTTGTACCCCAGAAACTCATCTTCATCTGAGCAATTATAATCTGAAATTTCAACATCAGGTGTGTTAACTTCAACAGGGCTATCAGATAAATATTCAGTTGCGTTATCAAAATAGTCAACTAGATTACCACAATCCTCATAATCAAAAGTTACTGATTAATTATCATATTTACATGTAGGTCTTTCAATATTTGGATTGTTGCTCAAAACAAGTGATTGAGGTAAACTGCATTTAAGGTAGTTCGATCCTAATAAAAAATTTCAGACAGAATATTTTTCTTTTAAGATTTTTTGTAGGTCTTAACCTATATTTTCAAGAAATAAAATAAAAATGATATGTCACCGATCATCTTTTCCTGTTATCTGGCTTTGAAAATTGTGCCAAATTCAGTATTTTTCAGCAATATTTACAAAGAATATATAGGGATCTGTGATAACATGCTTATTGTTTATCTTTCATATAAAATAAATATCAGATAGATTTTTTTGATTTTTTTATATTTCAGAGATATACACTTAAGCTATCTGTTACGCTGAAAAAATCTATATGTCACCGTTCGATTAAGAGAAATATTTTAGATAGTTTACGAAGCAGACAATATTTACGGGAAAAGGGAGATAATTCGCGGGAAAGTGCATGCCAATCTATTATGACGTCACAGTGATTAGGCCAATACAGGAATATTCCGGTTTGAAAATCAAGTCAATTCCGCACCCGACTCGTGTTTCGCAAACGCGCCAATCGAATGCGCCGTGTATTAGTGTCGAACTACCTTAATACTTCTAGTAAAATCAGTGTTATTTTGAACATACATAGTCATTGCATTATTTTCTTCTGGTTTTATTTATGTACGTATAGACCTAGAACTAGGTTTCAGAAACATTTGCACTTGGCATTGAATTAACAGCAAAGCTGGGATAGTCCCCATATTTGGAAATATGGTAAAATGAGAAGTTTAACGTCCAATCCATGACTAAACATTACTGAAGGCTTAGTTTAAACGTATTTATTTTGCATAACTATTGCAAACAGGATTAGACACAAGTTAAACAAACTTATGGAGTCTTCTCCTATATAACATATATTACAATATTAATACATATCATTTCAAAGCATGCATCTATAGTACATATTTCACATATAAAATTATAAAGGAATTAAACTAAATTTACTAAAAATGTTTGTGATGTGTGTGGTTTGCTGTCCGCGTCATATATTTATATGACGAAATATATTTTAACTATGTAATAAGGAATCTTCTTGTTCTTTTTATGTATTCAAACACATGTTTAAAAACATTTACATTTTGTTCATCAGTTAATTCCAACGAGCCTTTTATCAAAATAAATATCTCCAGGTAACCAGCTGAGATTATCATATAAAATGGCCCTTTGAATTTGATATCGCGGGCATATAAAAAAGAAATGATATGAATCCTCACAACTGGCTCCACAGCTACAAGATGAATCTGTTATAATATTGAATTTAGACAAGTCATGATTGAGAAATGTTGACGAGCATCTAAACTGAGTAAGAATTATATTTAGTTTTCGAGGTCCATAAGAGTAATATTTTGGAACACTGCATCCATCAGACATTATTTCAAAAAACTTTTAAATTGTGACAATGTATTTGCATTACGAATAGTCTGATCCAATTTATGCCACTCCCTAATAGTGGAAGGAATATATGAACTGGAAGTTAAGGGTAATCTACAGAAGGGAATCATAA
>MJUU01046564.1:4681-15960 GCA_002080025.1 Modiolus philippinarum | reverse complement strand
AGCTTCTTTTTGTGTCCATCTAATTATTGTGTCAAGCTCTTTACTGTGTCCACATTCACTTTAAACTACTTTTGTTGAAATTTCAGTGGTCGACATGCTGCGGTCGTATCATGCTTCGCTCGGCGTAGCCCTTTATTTTTTATTTCTATGGATGTAAAGTGTTAGTTGATAGTAACATATTTTGCATAGTTTTTTTTATCAATAAGTGATCAAAAGGGTTGATTTTTTCCGTAGTTTGTTTCCAGCTAATAACTGTGTCAAGCTTCTTTTTGTGTCCATCTAAATATTGTGTCAGGCTCTTTACTGTGTCCACATTCACTTTGAACTACTTTTGTTGAAATTTCAGTGATTGACATGCTGCGGTCGTATCATGCTGCGCTTGGCGTAGCCCTTTATTTTTATTTTGGTACAATTTGTTTGTTGAGCAAGTAGCATTTGAGCTTATTTTTAAAAACCACAATATGCCAGAGTGATCCAGACTATGTCAGATAGAGAATATGCCAGAGTGATCCAGACTATGCTAGACAGATAATATTCCAGAGTGATCCAGACTATGTCAGACAGATAATATGCCAGAGTGATCCTGACTATGTCAGACCGTAAATATGCCCTAGTGATCCAGACTATGTCAGATAATATGCCAGAGTGATCCAGACTATGTCAGACAGATAATATGCCAGAGTGATCCAGACTATGTCAGATAATGTGCCAGTGTGATCCAGACTATGTCAGACAGATAATATGCCAGAGTGATCCAGACTATGCTAGACAGAGAATATGCCAGAGTGGTCCAGACTATGCTAGACAGAGAAATATGCCAGAGTCATCCAGACTAAGTCAGACAGATGATATGCCAGAGTGATCCAGACTATGTCAGACAGATAATATGCCAGTGTGATCCAGACTATATCAGACAGAGAAAATGCCAGAGTGATCCAGACTATGTCAGACAGATATATGCCAGAGTGATTCAGACTAAGTCAGACAGATGATATGCCAGACTGATCAAGACTAAGTCAGACAGATAATATGCCAGAGTGATCTAGACTATATCAGATAATATGCCAGAGTGATCCAGACTATGTCAGACAGATAATATACCAGAGTGATCCAAACTATGTCAGACAGATAATATGCCAGTGTTGCAGACTATGTCAGACAGATAATATGCCAGAGTGATCCAGACTCAGTCAGACAGATGATATGTCAGAGTGATCCAGACTATGTCAGACAGATAATATGCCAGAGTGATCCAGAATATGTCAGACAGATAATATGCCAGAGTGATCCAGACTATGTCGGACAGATAATATGCCACAGTGATCTAGAATATGTCAGACAGATAATATGCCAGAGTGATCCAGACTAAGTCAGACAGATAATATGCCAGTGTGATCCAGATAGAGAATACGCTAGAGTATCCACACTATTTCAGACAGAGAATATGCCAGTGTGATCCAGACTTTGTCAGACAGATAATATGGCAGTTTGATCCAGCCTATGTCAGTCAGAGAATATGCCAGAAAGCTTGTAATGTGTTAGACAGATCATTAATATGACATACATAGAATATGTCAGATTGGTCCCTTTTCTAGGTTCAAGGTCAATCAGTTATCTACTTCCTGTTTGCTGAACAGAATGCCTTGAGGACGTCCATGTCAAATGGACATATTTTCTTTTATTCTAACTAAAAGATATAATGCAAGGAAAAATATGTACTACAGTTTAACAATAAACTTTTAAGGATTTTAGACTGCTAATTCCTAAGACAAATTACATGCCAGGTATTTCAGTCTAATGTTACATCATACATCACTCCCATACGTTTCATCATGTTCATAGAATCAATACAGTGTATTGATATTAGTATTAAAGATCAAGTTTTAGAATATCTTGTGAAAGGATCAAAGCTTGATAAAAAATGATTTGACATATCAAACTTTCTAATCATTATTTTTTTTAACACTTTGTAGATTCACAATTCTTATCTATAATTTATAGGTAAATCTCATAGGAAATATCATTGATTGAAATGAACACTGAGAAACAGTAATACATATAAAGTATTGAAAAATAAATATTGAAATAGGATTTTTCGAAGCATTAGCTGCAGGGTATTATCCAGATTACCTTTGTTATATGCCAGATGCTCAGATTTGATGATACAACAATTATCAAAATAAGAAAAAAAGATACATGATTAATATGTAAATGTGACAACCATGCAACTAATACATCACAGGTCAACACACAACCATCAGCAGTGAACCCAACTCAAATCAATGTAATACATATCATTCAGATTTGGAGCAAACACAAAACCTTTTATTACACAACCTTCAACAACAGGCCGAACACAAAACAGATCAATATGCAACATTCATTAGTAGACCAAATTCAAAACCAGGCCTATAGTAGGCCAAATACAAAATGAGTCAAAGCATAAAATAATTGAGAACTGAACCGTCAGTCAAAAAAACAAACAATCCAAGGACTCCGACAACATTGGAAACACCAAGAAACTAGGACACCACATGAGTATGGGACAGAAAAGAAAAATGAAGACACACATACAGAAGAACAACATGGACCCAACAAAAACCATCGGGGAGATCATGTGCATCTGTAGGGTAACCATCTTCTGCTTCTTATAAGACACCCGCCATGTTAAATCCACAAGTATACCTACTAACTTTACTATTATCTATTTTACAGTGTATAACTTGTCATTTTCTTTTTACAGTATATAACCTATGAATAGATGAAATGTGTGCAATTGTTAAACCGACATAAGTCGTTTAATGGTTAAAACAAGGTGTATACCTACTAACTTTACTATTATCTATTTTACAGTGTATAACTTGTCATTTTCTTTTTACAGTATATAATGTATGAAATAGATGAAATGTGTGCAATGGTTAAACCGACATAAGTCGTTTAATGGTTAAAACAATGTGTATACCTACTAACTTTACTATTATATACAGTTTATAAATGGACAGTATGCAATGGTTAAAACCACCAGTATAGCTTATAACATGACTAATGCCTGTTTTACAGTGTATAACTGGACAGTGGATGAAGTAATCCAGTGGTTAGAACGACATGTACGTCTTCCTCAGTATAGTGCTACGTTTAGAGCTAACAACATTGATGGACACTCTCTGCCGAGGTATGAACAATCTTTACATTGACAAAATGTACAAACAACTTAATTGTGAAAGCCAGGCTCCATGAAGTTTAACTTTTTATTATGCCCTGCCGACAAAAGAAGGGAGCATATAGTGTACAATTCTGTCCATCCTCTCTTCCATTAGTCCATTCATCCGTTTGTCTATCTGATTGTCCGTCCCTTTAATATGTCCCACTCTAACTTGACAACCCTTTGACTTATTCACTTTAACTTTCGTACAGGTATTTGCATTGATGGCCTCACTATCTGTATACTTAACGAAATTTCAATTTTTTTTCTTGCAAGAGTTATTGGACTTTATTTGTCAATTTGAAGGCAGTTTTTGTCTCTCCTGTGACAAAAGTTGTGGAAGAGAGACATAGCAATCCAAATTTTGTCGTCGACGGCATCATCAATTGTAAGAAGTTTTTCATAGGTTGAATAGTGTCATTTAATCTTTATAGAATTGTGTCAAAATTGGACAGAAGCTAAATAATGGTCAGGAAATTACCTCCAGCTAAAAAATTGAAATTTGTTTTTGTTTCTCCGTATTTGAACTTAGTTTTTTTGCGCAAAAAATGAAATGTTAACCTACAAATTAAAGTTTTTTAGACATTGAATAAAGTTATTAAATCTTATTGAAATATCATAAAAACTGGTCAGAAGCTAGAAAATGTGCGTAAATTACCTCCAGATGAAAATTTTGAAATATATTTTTTTTTCATTTTTGCATACTTTTTTCAGTATTTGGACTTTTTGCCCCCCCAAAAAATGAATGTCAACCCACAGATTAAAGTCTTTTAGAAGTTGAACAAAGTCATTGAATCTTATTGGAATTTATTGAAAAGTGGTCAGAAGTTAGATGAGGGTCAGAAAATTATCTCCAGCTGAAAAATTTTGAAATTTTAATTTTGGTTTTTCCATATTTTTTTGCATATTTGGACTTATTTTTTTTGGCTAAAAATTTCAATGTTAATCCACAGATAAAAGTTTTTTAGAAAGTGAATTATGTGTTTGCGTCTTAACAGAATTTCATTAGAATTGAACATTGCTGCATGCAGTATGCAGATATGTAACAAGCTGTTGGAATTTTTTTCTGGTTCCAAGTTTGGTAAATTTCCTGAAAATATCGAAGACCAATAATTTTTGAAATTTTTGCATATTATTATGAAAATAAGGCAATTATTTGAAACCACACATAATTTTGAACTGTAAGAAATAAATAACAGGGTTCCAACATTGGCAAATTTCCTGAACATTGGCAAATTTCCTGAAACTGTCCAAGACATGCAATTTTTAAAAATTCTTCTTAGCAACCATGGTTTTTGAGTGAATTTGAAATAAACAAACTTTATAATGAATAAAATTGCAAAAATTTTTGATCCCATTTTTTGGTAAATTTCCTGGAAACTCTTTGACCAATTAATTTTTGGAATTCTACCTAGCAACCATACTTTTTAACTCGAAAGCCATGAAATGGCTGGAGAGTTGTTAAAATGACAAGAAAAAATCACGCAAGGCAGCCTATTGACAGCTCTAAAAGATGATCTTTGTGCTTCTGATAAAATATAGTGCACAAGTTTCTTTAAAAATGGTATACATTGTGTATTTAAGTTATATTTCTTCATTTTTCTTTTCATAAAGCAAGTAAAGAAGTAGTGATAATTTTCCTTTAAGGCGAAGTGTACGTAATTCAATGCCTCTAGCGGATTGCGGGAGTAATGACGAGCCTCGTTAGTAACGTCATGATTGAAAAATGGACGGCGTCGAAATGTTATCGAGATCAATGTTATCGTGATGGGTCTGTTGGCTTGAAATTTTCAATAGAAATGTATAAATGGTCAGTCCAGATATTTTAGAAATTGTCCAGAGAGAATAATAAGACCAGTGAAAGATTTTGGAACTGTTAGTGCTGTTATATACTTTGAAATGTCAGGTTCATTACGGTGTTCATTGATTAATACAGTAGATAGACACGAGGGAGAATAACAGATATTTATAAAATAGTGCATAATTTTCAATAACCAGTTGTAATAAAAGTCCTTGCTAATTTTAGCCGACTTTGAATCCTTCTCATTTAAGGTTTAAAAAGGTTTGAGTGAATAAAAAAAACGCAAATATAAACAAGAGAAATAAATGAAAAAATGAATGTACCAATAAATATCGAAATTACAGTAAATTTAGTACCAAAGTTACTATAATTTTAATGCGGAAGTTATTGTAAATACATTTCGGAAATTACTGTAAATACTGTCAATTCATGTCGGATGTTATTGTTTAAATTTAGTACTTAAACCGTCCTGTAATTTTAGTACCATGTATAGTTTTTGTAAATTATAATGAATTATCTTTCTCTTAAAGAAATGGCATATAATTATTATTTTCTGTGGATCTGGCGTGACATGGCTGGACATCGATAATGATACATTTTTTAGAACTTTAATCGTTCTAAGTTACTGCGAGAGTCCGGAAATGGAAACATGGTTTTAAGGCGAAGTGTTTGTAATTCAACGCCTCTAGCGGATTGCTAGAGGCGTTGAATTACGTACACTTACTATACATAGTTTTTGTAAATTTTGTAACTAAGTTTCTGTAAATTCGACATGATCTAGCGATGTTACGTTGAATTTAATACCAAAAGTCAAAAGTTACTGTTAGTTTAGTACCAATGTTATTGTACATTTCGTACAGGAGTTAAAATCCCACTGAAGTTGCTGTAATGTTAGTACTGTATATAACTATAGTACGTTTTTACCCCAATTTCCCGTCATTAAAATGAGCAAATCTCGAAATCCCAGACATTTTGTCCGGAACTGAGATCGTATTTAAAGAAACAAATTTTTGCCAGTCCCGTTAATAAAATTACCATAAAATTACGATTTCACGGGTCTAAAAATGACTCTTTTTTTGTCCCGATGACAATTTCATCCCGAATTCCCGGCCTCTAAAAAAGGCCATCTGATTTCTCGAAGTTACAAATGGCTAATCCCAGCATCCCAAAAATGGTTTTGCCATCCCCTTTCTGTATCGAATTACTGTAATCTAGTAACGAAGTTACAAATACAGTTCGGAAATGACTGTTAATTTAGTTCGGAAATTTGTGTAAATTCAATTAGTAATTTAGTTCGGAAATTAACACGATGTTCTTCGGAAATTACTGTCAATTTAATTATTACCTTTATTGTTCATCTTAATTTTGTGCCAAAGCTTTTGTAACTTTAGTATTTACTATTACAATTGTGTTTAATTTAGTACCGAAGTCACCGTAAAGTTGAGGTGGTGGACAGGTGGGTGCCTTTCTCCTTACTCCCGCCCCATTCGGTCTCCTTTATCTCGCCCCTATCTCCTTTCCTATGGTCTCTCTTTACTATGTCCACCCCCTTCAAATTGGTTCCAAGGGTATTTTGAATCTAGTATCGAAGGGGGGGGGTCTCATCCTGGAATCCCGGCTTTATTTTTTTCTAAATCCCGATTTCCAGAACTACAAAGAAACTTAGAGACTGATGAAATCCCAATTCACGGTAAATTTATTTCCCGAAATCCTGGGCTTAAATCATAAAAATCCCGAAATCCCAGGCTTAAAAACATATAATCCCGACATCCCGAAAAAGGGCCGACCCCTCTATAGCATCGAAGTAGTAACTGATATACATGTGCAGTTTCCTTATTTTTTTGCGCTGGCTTTTCTCTCTTTGCTTTGGGGTGGTTAGTTTGTAATTATGTGTTTAGTTTATTTTTTACCGCTCTGAAAAAACTTACTTTTCATTGCAAAATATTCATCTTCTGCGTAGAAATATCTTAAGCAATGGAGCCGGATATGGAGTATTTCGAGGTGTAAAACAAATTCGATCTATTGTTTCGTTATATTTTTATTTCATATGAAGCACATTTATCATAGACCAACTAGCAAGATTTTTGACGATTTTTGGGCTTATTTTGAAAATGGTCCAACATAGTCTTGTCCTCAATATAGTTCATCGCTGAATGGCTATACTTCTTAGTATCGTCTTCCGGCATTATTCTAATTTTATATAAATTGATGCAATGTACGTTTTACTTATATTTTTAAAAATCTAAAGTTTGATACAATAGCAAAGCGCAAAAAGATAATAAATTCGAACGATTTTGAAATATCATATATACAATTGATAAGTTCGGTAAGTAATAATCGAACTAAAATTTATTGTACTACAACAGTTAATTGCGACAATCTCATCGGAAGATCTGTAAAGTCTTATTTGTATTCGGTTTTCTGATGAATGTTGGTGTTTATAAAACGACAACAGTCTACTGAAGTCAACAAACGCAAAAAAAAGATAATCGTTAGTGCCATGCATTACAGTAAAAAAGCAACGTCTTCAGTAACGTCGCCGGAAAAACGCATTTTTCACATCAAAATCTATCATTCAAAGCAATATATCTTGAAAATGAGCACGGTTGCTAAGGACTTTCTTTACATCAATGCATTCGAAATTAATTTTTCAATAAAATATCAAATTTTCAAAAAATTGTTGGATAAATAAATTTGCAAGCACGATTTAAGTAAATGTACAATCCGATATTTACGATTCTTCCCTATATATCCTTTGTAATTTTAGTGTTTCGTGCAGTAAACTTCAAATAGTCATATCTCGAAAATTAAAACGGTGACCCCCAAATTTTTCTCGATTTTCTGTTATATATTTCCATGCACTATTTGTATACGAAATTCAACAAAAATCGTTGGAGTAGTTAATTACGTACACTTCGCCTTAAACTCAACTTGATATGCATTAATTGTTTACACTTTCTGTGTAAATAGTATATTATGGAGCTTCATGATCAAATACTAAGTACAGCCAGAATGACCTCTATTGTAATTTGCTACTAGTTTGTTTTTATACCCTGCAAACAAAGTTTGGGGGTATATAGGAATCACCCTGATCCTCTGTCTGTCTGGGAACGAACCTTATCAGTGCATGTTCCCTTAAACAGCTGCTTGGATTTTGATTAAATGTCACACAGTCATATAACAACACTGGAAGATGTGCATGTAGTAATATGCATGCTTCTCGAAATTTTGAAGGGGAGATAATTCATCTTTGAATATTTTCTGGAAAAATGAGGGGGATGAACCTTGCCAGACCATGTCCTCTTTGACGAGTACTTGGATTTTGATGAAATGTTATGTGATTGTAGTATACCAACTGAAGATGTGTATGAAATAATATGGCTGCTGTCCCAAATTTTGAAGGGGAAATAATTCTTTGAATATTTTCTGGAAAAGGGGGGAAGGTATATCATTATGTATATACTTTTATTGTGTCCACATTTGTATTGTGTCTACAACTGTTTTGTTTCCGCACAGACTTAAATTTACACTTGCCATATTGATTCATGGTTCAATTTATGGCTGCCATTCGAAGACAGCACTAGTTATACCTAACCTTTTATTGTTAGCCAAACAAGGTATGTTGGCTTTCACAAACAAACATCCTTTTATGATGCAATTTTCGAGTGCAGGGTAATGGGATTGATGTACAATATAAAAAGGAAAAACTTACACAATAAATTATTTATTTTGTTAATATTTTATTCAATAAAAGTCTTGCTGTCCCATAACTGTGAACTCCTATGAATATAATAAAGAGAAATAATATTCAGTTGTTTTCATAGCTCATGTTATCATGTGACATATACATACACATCTTTCAAAATGCCGTTGGCAGCTTATACAGGGATGCAGCTTGTTTATGTGCAAATCATATTTTTTTTTGTGAAAAAGCAGCTCTGCGGTTTAAATAGGGGTGCAGTCATATTAACAGAAGATACGGTACTTGAACAAGGCTGTCATTAAATGTATTTAACAGATAGGCATTAAATGTATTTAGATTCCCTGCATTAATTTTGCTTTTTCATTATCTTGGGTCAAATTCATGGAAGACCCCACAAAACTTCAGTTTCAAATGGACCATAGGGTCATATTAAGGTAACTAAAGACTGTGATGATTATCAAAGTGCGACATAGTATAATGATATTCATAATGATGGTATTGTATTCTATTACAAAATTTAAATGACCAAAGACTATCTATCTCTTACCTTAAATAGATATAGTATTAGTGTTTTGCAGAAAAATGATCATATAATAAAAATCTTTGATTTCTTTTAGAATTGCCATTACTAAGGGAACTGCATTAAAAAGTGAGTTAGGAATAAAAAATGGTATACATAGGCAGAAGATATCAGTCCAGGCTATGGATCTGGTTTTATTTGGACCTCCTAAAGGTTTGTAATATTTTATCACAAATTGTTTACACTAAAAAATACAACACTGTTCCTACAGTACTTAATTTATTTCACATCACTTAAAAGCACTAAAAATCACAAAGTTTGACTGTATATAGAAGCATCTACCAAGTTTCAATATTATTACATGCAATTATATTACATGTACATCAATATCATAGTGCAATTTTATTGCAATAGTATTATAGTGTAATTATGAAACAACATTGCAAAACAACAGTGCTTGTTTAAGTTTTATAAAACAGTATACATAGTGGAAATATTACATCAATATATTATAACAATACACACAGCATAATTATAATACAACAATATTAAAGTTTATATATTACAACAATATTTATACAATAATGTTGTGTTTTACGTTTACTATGCAAAAATAGTAGCCATTGTGATGGAAAATAGTACACGACCCAAAGGGGAGTGCAATATTGTCCATCACACCAGCTACTATTTTCCATAGTCAAGGTAAAACACAACATTAATATTATATCCATGAGTGAATGAACAAATTATATATATGGAATAAAGGACATTTTGTTTTTGATACGAACTTTATCACTGCCAGTATCAAGTGAGCCCGTTGGGGCGAGCTTGATGCGTAACGCCATGATAAAAGTCAGTATCAAAAACAAAATTTCCTATATTTCTTTTATCAGTAATTCACAAAATAATAAACAGAACTCTAAAAGAAATTGTAAAAAGCTGAAATTTCTATTTAAGCACAGTAAATCTATTTAATGTTGCAATAATTTAAATGCATTCTTCATTCAACGTCTTACGCGTATGAATACCACAAAGAGTACAGAACATGACGTCAGGTTAGCAACCCACACTTGACGCCTTCACAGAGACTCGATATTTTCCTGATAGTGTTCAGTTCGGTGATACTGAGAATATCAGTCTCTGTAGATCAAAGGAAATTTATACAAATAACCGATAAATGTCTATATATGATACTTTAATATTTTCGGGATGTCGCAGTCAACAGCTTTCTATACCATGGTAATCTTTAAAAAATAGGCCACTTCAACTGAAGATAATAAAAAGAGTACATTTCAGATTTTCAGGGTTGACCTTTTGGTAAGATACACTGTCCATGTAAAGGAACCTAGTTTACTGTCACATTGGCAGTGTTCCTCTTGTTTTATAATGTTCTGGAGAAATAAAAAAATTGATGTAGATGACATTCTAGAAAACAATTTCCAAATTATACAGTTCGCCCATATAGCAATATTTTTTACCAGGTAATGGGTAGATGATGATCAGATCATTGAGATGTTGTTTAAATCACCTCAGGGGTAGCTTGCTTTTCAGGGATGGACAGGTTTATTTTTAAGTGTTTTTCATGAAACTGATACTTTGTGAAAATGATGTACAGATATAAAGTAAAATATCATAATTCAGAAATATCATTATAATCTTTGCTTAATTGATTATATCAGTACTAGTGTCAGTCTCATTTTATTTTGGAATGTAGACAACATTTTCCCTTCTTTTCATCAAACTGAGTACATTCAGTGTTGGATTAATAGCCGTTTCTAGATTGGATTAAATGTTTGAAAGTCACTTAAGCTTTCACTGAGAATGTATTCCTTTTCATTTTGATGGATGATTTTACATCATTCATGAAATTTTTTTTATCAAAATTGGTAAAAAGGAAATTTATCATATTCCATTTATAGTTGGATTCATTAGTGCAGTATATTTTGTGTGTTTCTTTCTCTTGGAATAATTGTTTATTAAAAAATAGTTCTTATATTCTGGATCTTAAAGTAATTTCAATGATATAGAGATTCTTAGCGGATTAAATTATTCT
>MJUU01046563.1:0-22867 GCA_002080025.1 Modiolus philippinarum | reverse complement strand
GACGGACGGACGGACGACGGACGCCAAGTGATGGCAAAAGCTCACCCTGGCTATAGCCAGGTGAGCTAATAAAAACAATGGCAGCAAAGGACGATATATTTTACTACTGTATTTTAATAGTATTTGGAAATATGAAGCCTTGTGTTACAGTTTGTATGACCATCTGCACATTTTTGAGATAAAAATAATACAATTTGTAGAAAATCATGAAATAAAATAAATAACTGCCCAATTTTGCATTTATCAAAATTATCAACATTGAAAAATATCTTTCAACATATTCTTAAATAAATTCTTTTAATTGTGAAAACGTATGCACAATGGGATGGAAAATTTTGTTTTGTTCATAAAGGCAAAGATTACCATAAAAAAATTGGAATTTTGAAACTCGTTTAAAACGGATATTCCATTTTTTCCCATTTTTACAAAAAATGACAATTTTCATTTATCAATATTTTCCTATCTACACTGTAAAAATTAATGAAATTTTGAAGCAATTACCTTAAATAATGATAAATTGTGCAGAATTTGCTGTAAGGATAACTTTAAAACACTTCAAATAAAGTTTTCATGGAATTTTGATGAAATGCACCTCAATAATTAAGCCATAACATTTCATAAATTTGGCACACTTCCAATAACAAAACTGCACAGATGTTAAAGAAAATTAATCAATAAAAACACATTTTGTCAGATTTCAACGTCAAAATAGCCATTGCTCCGAACAAAGAAATCATTTTCACTCTTTGTGATTACCTTGGTAAACAAGGATAGTTCAACTTTGAAGTAACGATGTTTCATTAAGCATGTTTGCAGTGCTGTTCTCCTTCTTTCAAAAACTAAGATAGCATTTCAATGCATTATGCTTAGAACACCAAACATGCGAAAGTGCAAAACAAAATTTAAAAATATGACTTTGAAATAAACTTTCAAATCGGATGGTCCTTAACTTATGGCCAAGTGTATATATAGTGTCTTAGTTTAATCGGTTAATCTGAAATGAGAGCATTATGGCACAACTTCCGGATAGACCTATCAATTGTTCTTCGAACAATTGACATACTAGTTAAGTTATGCAGTTTTAAAACTGAGCGTTTTTCTTTAGTGCCCTCAATAAATCAGGTGATTATATCGAGTTGCTAATCTCTGTAATTAGATGTCTCTGAGACATGCATGTTTCTATTGACCATAAATTATAAAAAATAACAGAGTCACTGACAAGCACCTACATAGAGGTAGGAGTAGCAATCGACAAAATATTGCATGCATTGTGAGTTTTGGTGTTAAATTTGCCAAGAAATGAGCAACTATGAAACTGAGGCTAAGGTTATATGAAAGGTGTGAGACTGGCATATACCCACTATAATGTAGCAATAGACTAAATACTGTATGTCTTTATATAACAATGGCCAAGAAATTAACTTGAATGTAAAACTCTGATGCAAAATTTACGAGGTTACCGAAACATGAAAATTAGTCCAAGGCCGACTGATAAGTGGCTGAGTGGCATGTACAAAAAAAGATACATCAATACACTAAATATAATTGATCTGTATATTACAAATGCAGAGAAATTGACTTGAATATCACAAAATGTAATCAATTAACTGTACAAGTAAGGTCACAGTAAATACACAAGTGAGGAGAACTGGCATGTACCCACTAAGACACATCAATATACTACTAAATATAATTGAAATATGTATAACAAATACAGAGAAAATGACTTAAACATGAAAGTACTAGTACATAATTGTATGTCACAATTTTTAAGTAGGCACTAAATCATGAATAAGACAATGTCACCTAAAAGATGTAATGGTCATAAGTTCAAGGCAATAATCTACCTGTGGACATGGTGGACAAAACTTGTAAATAAATAACAAAATACCGAAGTTACTGTTAATATGCGCATTTCGACAACTTATGTCTCATTAGTGCAGATCAAACCGAAACTTTTGGAAGTCCATTACCCAAAAAACATGTTACAGCTGATAGAGAACAAAATACCAAAATGATCTAAATGGAAAAGCCAAAACTGAGCTAAGGGCAGAGCTATGCTTGAGGGAGATACTCCTTAGTTTTAAACAAAATTTTGAAAAATTTAGATATTTCAAGTTTCAATACAATCGGTTTTCAGGTCAGCACCGAAGTACTGACTACTGGGTTGGTGAATACCCTCGGGGACTAATAGTCCAGCAGTAGACATACTAAAAGTTATAAAGGTTTCAGAAAATAACAGTTGAAGTGTTGTTCCATTGCTTGGTTTTGCTATGTATTAACTCATGTGTATTTACTCCATATCCTTCATTCTATATTTAGGAAAGTTCATGCTGCCACCCCTGTTGTCGAAAAGTGTTACATTTTGTAATTATGTCTTCCTTTCAGAGACTTCGTAAAAGTGAGAAAATTAATTGAAAACTGATGAACAATATATCTTCCTTTTTTTCTGAGAAACAGGTTAGATTACAATATAAATCCTGTGCAAAGTAAAAATATGCTAAATATTTTTTAAGTGATTTACTAAATATTGTACCAATACTGCAAAGAAATAATATTTTATTTTCTTTTAAACTGATTAACAAGTGCATAGGGGTTTGCTTCCCTAATTATACTACCAATGTACATGCAGTCAACTGAAAAATCAAAATGCAAACTAGGAAGCCATCTTCAGCCTCTGTCTCGATTCAACTCATTTTCAGGTCAATTCATTCATTATTTACCTAACTTACCTTTATCTGTCAGTGACAAAAAGATTTATCTTTACGTTCCAATTGGTTATAATATCCATCAGACTCAAATTTTGTCAAAAATATCCAATCTGAACACAATTCTTTCAAAGAAGACATGACCAGGGACACAAAGTGAAAGTACGCAACCTTGACCTCTAACGAGCGTTCTTACTTTTCAGGCTTTTACTTAAAATAGCACCCTCCTTCAACAGAGAATTGAGAAATTGGGATGTGTGTTGATTCCAAAGCATGCCAAATAATAGATTCTAATTATACACCAATGATGGTTAAAAAATTAATTTCCAGGAAATGTATTTATATGCAACCAGAATGTCAGGTCATACCGTTATTTGTGAATTATAATCATCATATTTTAAAATGCCATCAGTTTGTATCCCTGGTCGTGTCTTCTTTGAAATGATCCTGTTAGGATTATACATATCGGATATTTGTGACAAAATTTGAGTCCGATAGATATTACAACAGATTGGAATGTTAAGATAAATCTTTTTGCCACTGAGTCACTGACGGATAACAGTAATTCAGCCAAATTATGAATCAATTGACCTGAAAATGAGTTGAAGCAAGACACAGGCTCAAGATGGCATTATCCCTTGTGATTTTTCAGTCGACTGTTCATTGAAAGTACATAGTAGAAGCTCACCCTGGTGATTAGAACATGCATTATTGCACAAAAACAAATTCAAAATTTGGACCATGTTCAGCAATTGGCTCTAATACAATACTTAAAATCAATACAAGCCTTCCAGCCTTAGTCAGTTTATGCTGAAAATTCATGAAACAACATTGGCTATGTAGAACTCGGGCATTATTATTTTACAACACCATTGAGCATTTGAGTCTTTGGAATTAAAACCAGTCCATACATGCCATATATTTTCATTTGTTCATCCATTCTTTAAAATTTGAACTAAACCCAAGAAAAATGACCAGAAATTCTCAATATTAAAACTCTTATCTGGTCTTTTAAAGTCAAAATATTCAACAGCTGTTTTGATGCATCTGTTCTTAGAGTCTTTCATGAGCTTTATAAGCTGACCTCCTTTACAAGTCACTGTTATGCCATGAGTAACTTCCCTTTTCATAAGTCCTCCTACAGCCTGAATCCAAGTTTCTTGATATGTAAATTCATCATTTGCTTCTATATCAGGCTTAACCACAGCGGATAAAATAATTGATATCCCATCTTTATCTGTTCTAAAAACCTGTCCATCTGGAATTTTTCTTCTTTTCCCAAAAGGTTCAGAATGGTTCATTGCTAGAGCCAACTCTGCCTTTTTGATACAAGCAGTGTTTGGAGAATCACCATGTCTTAGAACTGAGCTCTCATGTATATCAACAGCATATACTTGGAAACCTCCCTCATACTGGGGGTTATTACCACCAACATTCATATTATGATACTTGTTTTCTTTTGGAAGAAGTCCAACTGCAATATCTAGAATATGGTAAACTAAGGCTCTTCCGTAAGAATTATGCATTCCTTTACTGAATGCCAAACGACACTCAGTAAAAATGTTTGGTCCTTTCCAACCAAACAGAGATTCAATCTCTGAAGAAAAACATTGTTCCTCAATCTCTGAAAATAAAAGTATATATCATGCATATTATTCGCTGTTTAACAATTAAAAAGACTTTCTAAGAAAAGTTAAAATTAAAATACTTAATAGCCAGAGAAAACAAAACCCAGTAAATCAGCAAATCTCCTTGCATTTCTGTATCATATCTCCGGAAGCAGCGTTACTCTCTAAGACATATTCAGTGACCTTTTAGTAAGATAATTCATGTCTGACATGTATGATGTATATTGTATATACATGTATATCTAAAATATATTATGAGACATTACTGAAAACAAATTGAAGACACATTCAGTCATGCTGTGAAAGAGGGTTGAAGTAATGAAGATATGGATTGAAATTTCATTATTTCCCAAGATATGCAAACTGATCAAATATCATTAATGCATTCTGGTTCTAGAATTCAAAAATGCAACATTGTGTAACCTTGTCGTGTTTTTTCCAAGAGGTTGGTTTCTTATAACAATAGAGCTTCAAAGTCAAAAAATTTCTTCGTAATTCTCAGTACATAAGGCAGTGTCACACTTTAACGTTCTAGCCAACGTGTGCGTAATAGCGTATGAAGATGCCAAAGGCATTTTAATAGCATACTAGACATATACCGAACGCATTCATAACGACCTTCTGGCATCCATAGAACGTCTGTATTGCGTTTTGACAATCTCTCGTCAGATCATTTGGAAAGTCTTCACCTCAATGTCGTTTGCGAAGGTAGAAATGCATGGAAATGCTTCAAAAAATACGATGGATTTGCAGGAGGGATAGGTCCCCAAAAAATCACAAAATACATTATCAAAAATATATATGATAGTTTGATACAGAAATAAAGCAGCTATTTACATTCCTTTGGAATTTTTTCTTGCTCTTTTACCATTATTTTTACAATGAAGCATTGGCCAATACGTTACATGTAGCACCTTAGTAACAAGGATGCTTGGATTGCGTTCTTTACATGTTTAAAACAACGTTAAAAAAACTACTACATATTGCACACATTGCATGCATTACATACCTTTAGCGTTCGTCTAATGTGTGTATAACTTATCAACAACACAATGAGGAACGTCGTGGAATTTTGAGCATGTTCAAAATTTTCAAATGCACCTTACGTTCAACAACGCACGCCAACATGCCTCCACGTGTTTGTAACGTGTTAAGAACGTGCATCTTACTTTTACAATGACACCAGCGTGTATGAAAATATTCTCACACGTCGGCACTAGTTTAGCTACACATGTTAGCGCTGTGCGTTCTAGTGTGGCAGGGCCATAGGACTTTAATTATGTCTATAAGATCTTTTTGCCAAACTCTTATAACTATAAACAGGGAAATTTTCGCGAAAGTTTAATTTTGGCTATTTTCACTTTCAGGAATGAAGTGCAAAAATAAAATCATCCAAAATATTTTAATGCAATTGGGTGATTAAGCAAACAAAAACCTCGAATTCAAGAATTTATTTTGAAAACTGTGTAAAAAGAAAGCGCAAATATTTCCCAGATTACAGTACTTGTTTCCTGGTTGCTGAATTTCAAATTTTTCACAAATGAAAAGTAACCACTGTCTAAGGCAACATACTTGTACATTTTTACTATTGTACCTTGTAACTTAGCATCATGTGCCCATGTTTACGTATATAAATGTCAATTCCAATGTAAACTAAATGTACCTTTTTGTTTAGGATCCCAATCACCTAAATCCCTCCATGCTCTGGTGTGTTCATCATATTCCAACATGCATAGAGATAATGCAAACAACTGTCTTATAGAACTCAAACGATCACATTGTCTCTGATCCAGAGATTCAAACGCAAACAGGTTAGGTTCATGACCTCGAGGATAAACTTCAAGTAATTGTTCATAATTAGTAAATGACAAGACACAAATCTCCTTTTCTTCATCATCTCTCTCTGTATATCCTAAAATAATTGCATCTTCATTTATTCTCTGTCTTTTAATTCTTCCACTTGTACCTGGTAAAGATAAATCTTCTTTCTACAAAATATATAAGAATTGGTCTGTTTCATATGTCAAAAAGATCATGAAAGATCATGAATGTCAAACTACGATTTTAGACAAGATGCCATAAAAAGCCCTTTACTTTTAACGACAGTGTAGAGTTCATTTCATATATTGTTCAGTCAAACTGTACTGTGTATTGTTAAATAAAAGGATATGCAATAAACGAAACTGTTTGACTGAACATGTCCAAAAACAACAAAGAAAGGCAAGTACAGATATACATGAAGTGTTGCAATAATGGCATTCATCCATTGAATGTCTTCAATAATTTCTACTATATATATCAATTACACATAGGTAAAAGTTAAGTTTAACCAAGTTACTCAACCCCAACTGGCCAAGAGTTTGTGAATGCAGACTAGACTGTACAATGACTCAGCTGTAACCATGAAAATGTAAAACATGTACATATAGTGGTGACATATCTGCAAACCGCAATTTTCGTACAAATAGTTTCATAGGCATTTACATGTACAAGTAATAGTTTCTTGCTATGGTTATCAAAATAATGGGTACCAAAATAGGCTGCTTAACATATCCACATTTGTGGGATAAGGTGGATTGACTGGAAAGTTCAATCAAACATTAAAATTTGACTTCAATTTTTAAAAAAACTTTGATCCTATAGATCTGTTATTACATAATAATATTGCTTGGTATAAATTATTGACAAATATAAGGTCTGCCCATGTTATACTTGGCAAAGAGCCCTCTTTCAATAATCTATTTCTTAATTTACAAAATCGTGCAAGCCCCTCCCCCCACCCAATGAAAATAAAATGGTTGTCCCCTAACATCGAAACTATATTTTTACATACTACAAGGAACTTACACTTGCTAGGATATAAGATTGAATTATTGACAAATATAAGGTCTGCCCATGATCAAATTCGCATAGTGCCCGCTTGCAATATCTATTTCTTAATCTACAAAATCGCCAATGTCAACTCATTATTTATTTTTTAATTGTTCCTCTTTCACGTGGAGATAGGTTTGATTAGCAAAAGATATCTAATGAACTTCCTTCGATGTTTGATCATTTGTGTTTAGAAGGGACCATCTAAGGACCATCGTGACTAAGTTTAGTTCTAATTGGACTGGTAGTTTCTGAGAAGATTATCTTCAAATGTGTTTTCCATAGGGTCAATGTTTAAACTATGCTTCCTGCTGGCAGACATCTTGGATGAGGTACGGACCTGCCGGATACCTGTTTTGGAAAGGACCATCTAAGGACCATTGTGACTAAGTTTAGTTCTAACTGGACTAGCTGTTTCTGAAAGAAGATTTTTGAATGAGTTTTCCTATAGGGTCCAATGTTAAAACTATGTTCCCCGCTGGCAGCCATTTTGGTTGAGGTATGGACCTGCCAGATACCTTTTTGGCAAGGACCATCTAAAGACCATTGTGACGAAGTTTGTTTCTAATTGGACTTGTAGTTTCTGAGAAGAAGATCTTTAAATGTGTTTTCCATAGGGTCCAATGTTTAAACTATGTTTCCCGCTGGCGGCCATCTTGGATGAGGTACAGACCTGTGGATACCTTTTTTGGAAAGGACCATCTAAGGACCAGTGTGAATTATTCTATTTCTAATTGGACAAGTAGTTTCTGAGAAGAAGATCTTTAAATCTGTTTTCTCATAGGGTCCAATGTTAAAACTATGTTCCCCGCTGGTGGCCATCTTGGATGAGATACGGACCTGTGGGATACCTTTAGGACCATCTTAGAACCATTGTGACTAAGTTTGGTTCTAATTGGACTAGTAGTTTCTGAGAGGAAGATCTTTGAATGTGTTTTCCCATAGGGTCCAATGTTAAAACTACATGTATGTTACCCACTGGCGGCCATCTTGGATGGAACGGACCTGCAGGTTACAATTTTTAAAGGGACCACCCAAGGACTATTGTGACCAAATTTGGAACCATTTGGCCCAATGCTTTCAGAGGAGAAGATCTTTGCATGAAAAGTTTACGATGGACGGATGGACAGACGACGGATGCCAAGTGATGGCAAAAGCTCAACCTCGCATAGCCAGGTGAGCTAATAACCATACTGTATTTTAGGATTTTCAGGGGTAAATCTAAGATTTTACTGCCGCAAACATCCATTTTCCGGCTCCGCTAAGGATTTGTCAGAAAACTCTGTTTGGGACAGTAAAATCTACGATTTACCTCCTCAGATCCTAAAATATAGTAAGGTTATCTCTAAATTGGTCTGTTCCATAGGTCAAAAAGATCATGAAAGATCATGAATGTCAAACTACAAATTTAGACAAGGTGCCATAATATAAAAAGCCCTTTACTTTTAACTTCAGTGTAGAGTTCATTTCATATATTGTTCAGTCAAAATGTACTGTGTTTTGTCAAATAAATGGATGTGCAATACACAGAACTGCATGTTTGACTGAACATGTCCAAAAACAACCAAAAAAAATCTAAATGGCACCAGGGTGCACAAGCCGAGTTACAACCTCAAATATTATGTGACCAAGTTAATGTGAAGACCCGGATATTTCTAAAATTGTCTATTTAATTTTCTTTCCCACCTAATATCCAAAATTCTAAGAATTCAAGAAGGTCTATTTTCTAGTTTCATGTCTTGACATTTCAATATATAAATCTGTTGTCGGTCACCGTGACCTTCACTGACCTTGACCTTTGACCTACTTTCTCCAAAATCGATAGGGTTCCTCCCCTCCTGGTATCCAACAATATATCCAAGTTTCATTTCAATTGGATGTAGACTTTTTGAGTTATCATCCAGAAACCAAATTGTTCTGAAATTTTCAGTCTATTTTTGGTAACTGTGACCTTGACCTTTGACCTACTTTCTCCAAAATCATTAGGGTTCCTCCCTTCCTGATACCCAACAATATATCTAAGTTTTATTTCAATTGGATGTAAACATTTTGATTTACCACCCGGAAACCAAATTTTTCTGAAATTTTCAGTATATTTTCCGTCAGTGAGACCTTGACCTTTGACCTACTTTCTCCAAAATCATTAGGGTTCCTCTCCTACTGGTATCCAACAACATATCCAAGTTTCATTTCAATTGGATGTAAACTTTTTGAGTAATCATTCGGAAACCAAATTTTTCTCAAATTTTCAGTCTATTTTTGGTCACTGTGACCTTGACTTTTGACCTACTTTCTCCAAAATCAAAAAGGTTCCTCCCCTCCTGGTATCCAACAACATATCCAAGTTTCATTTAAATAGGATGCACTTTTTGAGTTATCATCCGGAAAGCAAATTTTTCTGAAATTTTCAGTCTATTTTTTGTCAGTGTGACCTTGACCTTTGACCTACTTTCTCCAAAACCATTAGGGTTCCTCTCCTACTGGTATCCAACAACATATCCAAGTTTCATTTCAATTGGATGTAAACTTTTTGAGTAATCATTCGGAAACCAAATTTTTCTCAAATTTACAGTCTATTTTCGGTCACCATGACCTTGATCTTTGACCTACTTTCTCCAAAATAAATAGGGTTCCTCCCCTCCTGATACCCAACAATATCCAAGTTTCATTTCAATAAGTTGTAAACTTTTTGAGTTATCATCCGGAAACCAAATTTTCTTGAAATTTTTAGTCTATTTCTGGTCACTGTGACCTTGACCTTTGACCTACTTTCTCCAAAATCAAAAAGGTTCCTCCCCTCCTAGTATCCAACAACATATCCAAGTTTCATTTCAATTAGATGTAAACTTTTTGAGTTATCATCCAGAAAGCAAATTTTTCTGAAATTTTCAGTCTATTTTTTTGTCAGTGTGACCTTCACCTTTGACCTACTTTCTCCAAAATCAATAGGGTTCCTACCCTCCTAGTATCCAACATCGTATCCAAGTTCCATTACAATTGGATGTAAACCTTTTGAGTTATCATCCGGCAACCAAATTATTATCAAATTTTCAGTCTATTTTCGGTCAGTGTGACCTTGACCTTTGACCTACTTTCTCCAAAATCGATAGGGCTCTTCTCCTACTGGTATCCAACAACATATCCAAGTTTCATTTCAATAGGATGTTAACTTTTTGAGTTATCATCCGGAAACCAATGTTTGACAAACACGCACACACACGCACGCACGCACGCCCGCCCGCATCACCAAACCAGTAGCCGAGTTCAACTTTGTTGCAACTTGGCTAAAAAGGCAATTACGGAAATACAAGAAGTGTTGCAATAATGGCATTCATCCATTGAATGTCTTCAATAATTTCTACTATATACTAGTATATCAATTACACATAGGTAAAAGTTAAGTTTAACCAAGTTACTCAACCCCAACTGGCCAAGAGTTTGTGAATGCAGACTAGACTGTACAATGACTCAACTGTAACCATGAAAATGTAAAACATGTACATATAGTGGTGACATATCTGCAAACCACAATTTTCGTACAATTTACATGTACAAGTAATAGTTTCTTGGTATGGTAATCAAAATAATGGGTACCAAAATAGGCTGCTTAACATATCCACATTTGTGGGATAAGGTGGATTGACTGGAAAGTTCTATCAAACATTAAAATTTGGCTTAAATTGTTCAAAGAATTTTGAGAACTTTGGCCCTCTAGATCTGTTAGTACATAATAATAATACCGCTCGGTATAAATTATTGACAAATATAAGGTCTGTCCATGCTCTAATTCGCATAAAGGCTGCTTGCAATAATCTTAAATTTCTTAATTTACAAAATCGTCCAAGCCCCCCCCCCCTCCTACTAAGTATCAAATGGTGGTCATCCCGTAATGTCAACTATATTTTTATATACTTTATAAGGAACTTACACTTGCTCGGATATAAAATTGAATTATTGACAAATATAAGGCCTGCCCATGTTCTAATTATTGGCATAGTGCCCGCCTGCAATAATCTATTTCTTAATTTACAAAATCGCCCAAGCCGATAATTCTGAACTACAACACCATGCAATAATCATGATAATGTTGGGTAATGGAATAATGACGTCAATATGATATAATTGTATTTTTTATGTTTATTTCAATTATGTTGTTATTTGAATAAATACCTGGGCTTGTGTTTTCCAATCCCAATGTCAACTGAATTGCGACCAGATTATTATCCCCCCGCTTAGCGAAAGCGGGGGGATTATGTAATGCAGTCCGACCGTATGTACGTACAGTACAGAAAGAGATGTACCATAACAAATCACTTGGAAAGACCTAGATTTTAATCCCTTAGACATAAAATCACAGACATACTATCACTGTGATAGACCTAAAAAGCCATAAAACAGAGTGGGGAGGATTTAATTTTATTACCTAACTTTTACCTGTAATTCCTTTGAAGTCTACCTGCTTGATTAGATTTTTACCTGTACAACAGGAAATTTTCCTACAAAACTTGAGTTTTAATGCCCCAATTAAAGAATTTTCAAGGTAAAAATTAATCCCCATCACTTTCCAAGACATTCACACTATCACAGTGATTAGTTATGGTATGTCTCTTTCTGTACTGTACGTGCGTTTGTAATGCTCCCTGATAGCTCTGGAACTATAAGAGATACAAATTTGAAACTTGGCACCATACAAGAGTATGATCAGAAGTAGCGCACTGTGGATTCGGAATTTAGGTCAAACGCCCTAGGGGCAAATTATGGGCGAAAACGAATTTTCGCAATATCCAATAATTGAAGAAATTTCTAAGGCCATTTGGGCTAGAAAGTTGAAACTCGGGAATGGACTCGCATATTATGTAGCAACTTCACAGACGGTGTCGGAACTTTGGTATGACCCCTCAGGGTATGGCCTCTAGGGGGTCCAAAAAACAAACTAGAGGCTCACATGAGCCTGTATCGCTCACCTGGTGACTGGTTTTAGTCATTGTCACCAATAGACCACCAATTCATACTATAAATCAGTTCACCAGATGTTACATTTTCATTCTTGGATGAGGTACAAACTAAAAATCACAAACTTTGGAAGGGATCACCCAAAAAGAATTGTAACCAAGTTTGGTTCCAATTGGCTCAGTAGGTTCAGAGGAGAAGATATTTGAATGCATTTCCCATAGAGTCCCTATGTTAAACTATGTTCCCTGCTGGCGGCCATCTTGAATGAGGTATGAACATAAAAATCACAAACTTTGAAGGGAAACATCTAAAGACTATTGTAACCAAGTTTGGTTTCAATTGGCTCAGTGGGTTCAGAGGAGAAGACATTTGAATGCATTTCCCATAGGGTTCCTATGTTAAACTGTGCTCCACGCTGGCAGCCATCTTGGATGAGGTACGAACGTAAAAATCACAATTTAAAGGGGACCACCCAAGGACTATTGTGACCAAGTTTGGTTCAGTTTGACTGGGTAGTTTCAGAGAAGAAGATCTTTGAATACATTTCCCATAGGGTCCTATGTTAAACTATGTCCCATGCTGGGGACCATCTTGGATGAAGTACGAACATAAAAATCACAAACTTTAAAGGGGACCATCCAAAGACTACTGTGACAAAATTTGGTCCCCATTGGATCAGTGGTTTCAGAGGAGAAGATCTTTGAATGCATTTCCAATAGGGTCCTATGTTAAACTATTTTCCTCGCTGGCGGCCATCTTGGATCAGATGCAAACCTGCTGCACATATGTAGAAATTGTAGTTCTGGAAAACCTCAACACTTTTGCAATTCACATTTAACCTTTATCTCAAACAGTTTTTGAAATAAAAGTAAAAACGTTAAAAAAGTGTGAACATTCAAAGAAAAAGCAACAATAACTCCTATGTGGGTTTTCAGATTTTCCTCAAAATTGCAGGACATGTAGATCTTACTATGCTGACCATTTTTTTTAAATAAACTTCGCTTCTATCCTCTACCATTTTCAATATATAAGACTAAAAGTAACGAAAAAATGACATTTTTACGGAAAAGGGGCAATAACTCCAAGACGGGTAAACGGATATTCTTCAAAATTGCGGGGCAGGTAGATCTCGTCATGCTGATCATTTTTACCTCCATGTCAGAATGTTGATATTGCTGCGGTCAGGGAAGTAGCAAAACTTTTACTGGAGTAAAGTCAAGATTAACACCCCAAGCTTACACAATGTATTAGATTCATAGATGTTAAATGTCTACATTGTAGATATATCAGACGTGAAAACCTGACAAATATATACAATGTTGTCTTTGCACGACGATCAGTCAAAGAAAGGTAGACAGCTTGGGGTGTAAATCTCAATTACAGTAAATTGAAAGTTTTGCCACTTGCTTGACCGTAGCAATATCTGTAATGGTTTTCGAGTAATTTGCAAAAAAACGACAATTTACCCCTATGTTCTATTTTTAGTAACAGCAGCCATGTTGTTTGGTCTACGGTCATAAAAATCACAAACTTGAAAATGCATATCCTGGTGATGATTCAGGCCAAGTTTGGTTAGTATTGGCCCAGTAGTTTCAGAGGAGAAGATCTTTGAATAAAAGTTAACAGACAGACGGACGGACGCCGGAGGCCGAGTGATGGCAAAAGCTGGAACTCCTCTTACACCTTAAATCAGAGAAACCTTGTAATAAGGGTATAAGTAGCACTATAAAAGTTGTCTGTGCCGAAGGTTTCGGAATTTTGAAATTTGCCCTCAGGGCGGAAAAATGAATGAAAATGTATTTAGAGATATCCAGTAATAAATGAAATCTTCTGAGGTATTCATGTTTGGAAGCTGAAATTTTGTATGCAAGTTCGATTATATGCATCTCATTTACTGATGATAGCGGACTTTTGGTATGACCCCTGGGGGCATTCCCTTAAGGGGCCAAAAAATGTTAAACAATCAGTACTCATCAGAACGACTGGAAGTCTATGTATAATTTTGATTTTGTGGTTTTTATTGTCATGAGGAATTATTGGAATTGCTCTTTGAATCCGTTCTAAGCTTTTAGAAGTTAGACCCCAGTGCCAAATTTGGTAAATTTCCTGAAAATGTCAAAGACTAATAATTTTTAAAATTCCAACATGAAGTTTTATAATGAAGCAACTTTTTAATGTCATCAGCTATTATGAACACTAGGATTCCAAAATATGATTCTAATTTTGGTAAATATCCCGAAACTCTCAAAGACCCATTATTTTGGGGAATTTTACCTAGCAACCATATGTTTTTAGATGCCTTTTAGATTTAATGATCATTTTCAATGGTCAGGTTGCAAAAAACTTTGATTCTAATTTTGGTAAATTTCCTGAAACTCTCAAAGACCCATTATTTTTTGGAATTCTACCTAGCAACCATACCTTTTTCAATTATTTAGAGTTATAAGAAGAATTTCAACTGTCAGGTTGCAAGAATCTTTGATTCTAATTTTGGTAAATTTCCTGAAACTCTCAAAGACCAATAACTTTTTGGAATTTTACCTAGCAACCATATCTTTTTCAATTATTTAGAGTTATAATGATGAATTTCAACTGACAGGTTACAAGAATCTTTGATTCTGATTTTGGTAAATTTCCTGAAACTCTCAAAGACCTATTATTTTTGGGAATTCTACCTATCAACCATATCTTTTTCAATTATTTAGAGTTAAAATGATGAATTTCAACTGTCATGTTGTAAGAATCTTTGATTCTAATTTTTGTAAATTTCCTGAAACTCTCAAAGACCAATTACTTTGTGGAATTCTACCTAGCAACCATATCTTTATTGATGCCTTATAGTTTCAATGATGATTTTCAATAGTCAGATTGCAAAAATCTTTGATTCTAATTTTGGTAAATTTCCTGAAACTCTCAAAGACCTTCTATTTTTTGGAATTCTACCTAGCAACCATATCTTTTTAAATTCCTTACAGTAGTGAAGATCATTTTCAATAGTCAGAGTGAAAAAAATTTTGATTCTAATTTTGTAAATTTTCCGAGACTCTCAAAGATCCATTATTTTTTTTAGACCAAGTCTTTTTCAATTCCTTACAGTAAAAATGATGATTTTCAACAGTCAGGTTGCAAAAATCTTTGATTCTTATTTTGATAATTTCCTGAAATTCTCAGAAACCTGTACTTTTTGAAATTCTACCTAGCAACCATATCTTTTTGGTGTTTTACAGTTACAATGATTAATTTAGTTTCAAAAACACTTGTCTTTTTTTAAAAGAGGAGTGGGTCCAAAAAGGGGGAGCGGGGGTATCGCAATCTTTGATTGGCTGTGTTTCATTAATTTTTTACATGGAGATAGGTTTAATTAGCTAAAAGATACCTAATGAACTTCCTTTGATGTTTGATCATTTGTGTTTATAAAGGTAGTACGGAGGTTTAAAATTCTGCATAATTCTTGCACATGTGACTTAAAATGGAATTCACTATTAGTCCGAGATTCCTCTGCTGTCTGAGGGCCTTTTTTCTACTTGTTGGGCCGTGCTGTTCCAAGGCCCCAGCAAGTCAAAAAAGGGCCGTCAGACGGCAAAGGAATCTCGGACTATCACTATTGGAATGTTGTTTAAACCTTTTTCAATGACTTATAATAGTTAAATTTGAAATGAAGTATGCCACTTTTATTGCGTAACATGCAGAATATCGAACCTTTTCAGCAAACTTCTGTTCCATTCAGGGGAGAAATTTGTATAAAAACAAGTGTGGATCGTATCACAAGGCAATACAGAAGTCCCCTACCGGTGGAATAATTCTTTGTTATACCAGCAAGAAAAGTTTACAGAGCCCAAGGCCCATAACTCCATCAAAAATCAATGGACCCTACCCATACTCAAACTTGATCTGTAACACAAACTGGTTGATTTACAATACAAATATGAGCTTAATATCTGAAACGGTTTATAAAAAAAGTCTGAAAATCCTATATTTTACCAAAATTTTCTAAGTCCAAGGCCCATAACTCCGTCCAAAATCAATGGAACGGAACCAAACTCATACTTGATCTGTAACCCATAGTGGTAGACTCACATAGCAAATATTAGCTTCATATCTAGAATGGTTTAGAAAAAAAATTGGAAAACCTGTATTTAAGCAAAATTTTCTAACTCCAAGGCCCATAACTCCGTCAAAAATCAATGGACCAGAACCAAATTCAAACTTGATCTGTATCTCATAGTGGTAGACTCACATATCAAATATTAGCTTCATGTCTGGAACGGTTTAGGAAAAAAGTCCGGAAAACCTATATTTTACCAAAAATTTTCTGAGTTAAAGGGCCATAACTCCCTCCAAAATCAATGAATCGGAACCAAACTGGAACTTGGTCTGTAACTCATGGTGGTAGACTTACATACAAAAATGTACCAAATATTAGATACATATCTTTTATAGTTTAGGAAAAAAGTCTGGAAAACTGAATGTGACTGACTGACCAACGGACTGACGGAGTGCAAACTTAAAGCCCCCTTTGCAGAGGCCGGTAGGGGTTTGGGAAAAAGTCTGGAAAACTGAGTGTGACGGACTGACAGACGGACTGAGGGAGTGCAAACCTAATGTCCCCTTCGACGAAGCCGGTAGGGGACTAATAAAAGGAAAAAATATATTTCATTCTTATATGGCCGGTGATCATGACCCCTAATTTTTATTTAATTTTTTGTATGCTGAAATAACAAAGTGCAAATCATGAAAATATCAGAAAATCCTATCTGACAGATTTTAGACCCCTGTACCGCCTTAATTATCTACAATATTGTGTAATTTAATTCCCACTTAACCAGAAACACAGAAAGGTAAAGAAAAAAAACTTTTACATTGTCAAACATTACTGCTGGCTTAGTTATCGTTCTTCAAAGAACTTTTCTATTATGAATAACATTGAATATTCAAATGAGAGCGTGAAATAAATAAACGTTGAAAAATGTCTCAAAACATGTTAAATATTATCAATGAGGTGTTCAGTTGACATTTTAAGGTGTTCAGTAGTATTTTTAGGTTTTCGGCGTTGTTAGGTGGGGTAAAAAGACTCACCCATACCGATAGTCGATCGTGAGCAGTTATAGAATTTAGGACCGAAATGTATACAAAGGCGTACAAAAAGTATTTGGTCACTGAGTTTTTATGCCCCGCCTACGATAGTAGGGGGCATATAGTGTTCGGGTTGTCTGTCCGTCCATCCGTTTGTCTGTTCGTCCGTCCCAAGCTACATGTAGGTTTACCTACAGGTTTAAGTTTTTTTCTGGGAAGGATGTGTGCTATTATCATGAAACTTTATATAAATACACATTAGCATCTAATTGAACAAAAATCATAATAAAATTTTACCCATGCAACCAACTTCATGCTTCACTGATCGTGGGAAAAAAGTGTGATAGTATGAAGTTTTTTTCTATGAAGGATGTATGCTATTATCATTAAACTTTATATAAATACACATCAGCATCTAATTAAACAAAAATCATAATAAAATTTTACCAATGCAACCAACTTCATGCTTCACTGATCATGAAAAAAGCGTGATATTATGAGGTTTACCCACAGGTTGAAGTTTTTTTCTGTGAAGGATGTATGCTATGATTCAACTTTACATAAATACACATTAGCATCTAATTAAACAAAAATCATAACAAAAATTTATCCATGCTACCAACTTCATGCTTCAGTGATCATGGAAATCAAAGTCCCAAAGGGACTGGTGGATTAGTGTCTATGATGGCAATGATCAGTATATCTAATCTATTGAAATTTTATGTACACTGTCCAATAGTGTCCATGTATGATATGAAGAATTGCCTGTCTATGTCGTGCATAATTACTCATTTTTTACTGTGGGTCTAATTATAATGATGATATCAAAACCAAGAGAGGTACAAAAACCATGTTTTGCTCATCAAGAAAATTAACATGCCTTTCTGACAGTCAGCAAGTATTTACTGGTGGCCATCTTCATTTGATCGCCCCAGCCAATCAATGGCCATCAAACCATTAGAGACAAATATTCTAAGAATTTTGATTTTATACCAGAAACCTATTACATATTATGGGTTCCCTGCTGTACACTCAACGACAGCACCATCTTGATCAAGTACAGTTTGAAATTTAATTCTAAAGAAGAGACCTGAATGAAAGGTTTGTGAATACTGACAATACCCAAAAGCTGACAAGACATGAGCAGCAATACCCTGCTCTTTATGGAGATAATAATTCGTCCAAGAAACACACAAAGACATGAAAACGATTATCTGTGCCAAGTTCTTTGTGCAACAATGCATCTCAATTTCGCGCTATGATATACATTCTCATGCAATTGAAAAATGACTGTTATGCATTGTAAATACTCAAATGACATTATCTCAATTTTTGTTTGACCAAACTCTGATCAACGGCAATTAACACGCAACACCCCGGACTGAACATTGTTGGACAAACGACAATCAACAGATCAACACCCCTGCCTGATCCTATTTCGAATTTAGTCAATTCCAACCCCGATCGTTGCAAAATATCGTCTGTTTCGGAATATGCACCTTGACAACTGTTTCCAGGTAATACTTTGTATTTACCGATGTACGACTTACTCAGTATTTTGTTTCGAGTCGGCCATTACATGTATACCGAATGCAGGAGCTCGGAGAAGACACTAAATGGCAATCGCAACAAGTATAATGGAACAGCCAACGTGGAACAGCTGTACTTTCTCATTCACTGATAACTAGAAATGTAAACAAACATTACGTCTTCCGTAGATTGTAAATAATGGACTGTTGTTCCCGAAGGCTACTGAATTTAATTTTTTATTTCCAATGCGTTGTTCTTTTATGATTTATTTCAAAACAGCCACATCGTTTCATTGACCGTTCAGGGAAGTACGTTTACGCCATTCATACAAATGTAAATAAAGGCATCGGTCTTCCATATTTATACATCTACACACAAAATTTTATGAATGGGAAATTCATTCAGTGATTAATTAACGAATTCGGGCACCATTTAAGTGTTGAAAAGTTCGGGCAATCAAATTAATGTTCAATGAAAATAGATTATTGAGTGTCAGAGTTTTTTATGAGATCAGAAAGATGTGTACGAGGTTTCCTGAAAAGGATTCTTTTAGCATGGGTATGATCACTAATGTTTGATTGCGTGAGGTTGGTCACCCGGGGTCGTAACATAGGATAGAATTCTATCCTTTGGATAGACACTAATCCAAAAAGGGTGTAGTATGAGGTTTAACCTCAGTTTGAAGTTTTTTCTCTGTGAAGGATGTATGCTAGTATCATTACACTTTATAATGATACTCATTAGGATATAAATAAATAAAAAATATTATAAATATTTACCAATGTAACCAACTTCATGCTTCACTGGTCATGGATAAAGGGGGATAGTTTAAGGTTTATCCATAGGTTTAAGTTTCTTTTCTGTGAATGATATATGCTATTATCACTGAATTTCATTAAATACCTATTAGGGTATAATCAAACTAAAATCATAATACTGTAAGAATACTTCCATGCAAGCAACTTCATGCTTTACTGGTCACAAAATATACCATTCTCCAAGAGTTGTGAGGCGGGGCATTGTGTCCGTTAGACAGTCAGGGATCCCACTCCTTAAAGTAAATTTAATTTACTTGTACAAGTAAGTTTTTCTTGAAAATTATTATCTCCCTTGCACAAAATGAAGTTTTTAAAACAAATTTACCTATACAAGTAAAAAGAGAGTTTAACAGAAATTCTCAATTCACTGATCAATGAAAGGCTTTAGATGACCTTATAGATGACCAAATGGAAGCTTCAAAGAATATATAATGTAAATCATATTATCATCTATTAAGATCAAGCAAATTCCAAAATAATTACCTTTATCAGTCCCATGGGTGTCTATGTTTGAGAGGCTGCTTCTTTTAAAGAAAGTTGTGCGCCTAGCAAACACCTGTGCTAATTGAAACTTCAAGGATTGAACTCTTAATAAAAATTATCCTATTTGCAATGAAAATTCATGGGTTATCACAAAACTGTTTTGAAAATTAGCCATTTTCACTAAATTTACCTATACAAGTAAAAATAATTTACAGCTAAATATGTTACTGTGTCAAGTAAGAAGGGTTTACTTGGGCAAGTAAATGTAATTTACTTTCACCAGTTGGATCCCTGACTGTTAGACACATATTCTTGTTTCACTATATATTTCATATAAAACGACATTTTTTCAAAAAATTATTGTGAAGCCATTTTTTATCCACTTTTGATATAATTTTCTCTGTTAGATAATTTCATGTAGTTTACATGGATATAATTTTGAATTAATTTAATAAGTTGTAGTTTTAAAGCTTCAAACATTTAAAAAGAAAGTTAAGTTTTTGTTGTGGAAAATCCTTCTGTGTGCAAGTAAAATTATGATGTCATATTTTTACTTGGTGATTAAATCATCACTTCTCTGAAATGACAATTTAGAAAATCATATCCAAATAAACAATGAAAATTGATTTAATTCTCTTTTTTATGGTGCAAATTTTAAAGAAATCGGATAAGAAATGGCTTCATAATAATTTTTTGAAAAAATGTGATTTCACATAGAATATATAGCGAAAAAAGAGAGTGACCGAATCCTTTTTGTACATCTCTGTAGAACTCCCCGAGTTATAAATTGTACGATATCAGTTCAATTCGAATATTTAGTATTTTACCTGTGATTGTGTAGTCAGTACGCGTTTATATGATTTAGAATTACACCTTTCCTCCTCTCTGTCAGTCATTTTGATCGGCGTACAGCAACGTCAAACTGAAATACAGCAATAGGATTAGGCTTTCCGAAAAATATATGGGAAACGAAATATATTCTTTAACTCATCGTGATCTGCAATTAGAGAATCGAATACGGAGACGGAATGAAATATTCTTGTTAAAATCAGATATATTACAGAGTGTGGACCCTGATAAATGTCTCGCCCGTCCCTGCTTGGGCTTTAGATTAATGTGAATAATGATTTTGGCTTTCTATTTAGATCATATTTGATTATTTGTTGTCTGTCAGTTTTTAAACATCTTTGACTTTATGGTCTTCCAAACGTTTAGATTTTATCTGCACTGATGAGACATAAGTTGTCGAAATGCGCATATGCAGAATCAAAATTCACAGTAACTTCTGTATTTAGTTATTTCTAACTAAATAATCATAAAATTGAAAAAGTCCAAAGAAGAGCAGCACGATAATAGATCAAGTGTTAGTGAAATGATGGAAAAGCATGGAAACAAGAAGAAAAGAAGCAAGACTACTCATGTTTTATAAAATCGTTAATTATCTGGTAGCCATAGACAAATCAAAATATCTGCAAAAACTGACAAGGAGCAACAGACTTTCCTGTACACATGGATATCAAATACAACTTGACAGGCAACAAAAGATTGTAGAAAATTGTCCTTCTTTATCAACACTGTGAAGGACTGGAACAAATTACCACCAGACATAGCAGGAGCAGAGTCACTTGAGGCCTTCAAAGCTCAAGTAACAAGTACCAACTAGACACCAGCAACTTGTTTTTATCCAGTTTTTAATCATTTGCGCACACCTGTCAGGATATTCAAAGTCAATGTGGACAATATAAATTAAAGTGAACATGCTCACTAGACCGTGAAATTTAGGCCACTGACAAAAGCTATAGTGTATTCACAGGCACTTGTCTCTCAGAAAAAATACATAAGGGTATAGGGGATTTTTTCTGAGAGACAAGTGCCTGTGAATGTATTACCCAAGACCAAACAACATACCAAATACCATTGACCTACCATTGTCTTCTCTTGTCCTGTCTTCCAGAAACTCCAGCCCGCTGCATAGCCGGGCTCACCTCGTCAATTAACGAGTAATAATAAAAGTTACTTAAATGTTCATAAAAGGTAAAACCTGTATACTGATTAAAAAAATTTGGCAATGACCTATGGGGTGCTTGCTCTCATAGCCCTTTATGCTTAGAACTAGTGATGTTCCGATGATCGATTATAATCGATAATCGATCGATTTTCACATAAAATCGATTAATCGATTATAATTTTAAATAATCGATAATTGGATGCCAGTTAAATTTTGCAGAAAATAAAAAATTTTCTGTCTGATAATTCTAGAATTTGTGATAAATAGACGATTATAGTAATAAAATTGTTCATCAAAAGTGGAGTTCTCTTAATATAGCATGCTGTTTAGGATTTTTCTCAAGCAATAGGTAATAAACATGATAAATACATAGGCATTTTCAAATGGACAGTGAAAATTGATATTTGTTTGAATTCATGCAATATAACAGCACAGCAAACTTGGTTAAAACCAAACTCTGTAAGCATAATAAGGGTATCCGATTATAATCGATAATCGAATCGGAAGGTACATCCGATTATTCCAATTAATCGATTATGATTTTTGTATCCGATTCCCAACACTACTTAGAACTATATGAACAGTTTGTTTTTAGGAGGCCGCAAGTCTGTGCATATATGTAAGGCAAAACATAATCTTCTACAAATATATTCAAATTCTTGCAAAATGTCAATACAGCCACATTTACAGTTACAGTCACACAGGATAAAGCTGGGATCTATGATAATGATGAAATTGCAACTCTACATCAAGCATATTGTTACACTTTAAGCAAGGATTAATGTTTTTAAGTAA
>MJUU01046561.1:3806-24037 GCA_002080025.1 Modiolus philippinarum | reverse complement strand
TTTTATATTTATGCGTTATGATATAAAACATTTCAGGTAAGTGTGACATCGAGCAATCTCTTGCGATTGAACATTCTTGCAAGAAAAATCGATGGAAGGTAGTGTTCTCGATATTAAATTTACTTGTTAAGAACTTGGCAAGATAAAAAACAAAAGTAAAGTAGTTTATCAATCAAAATTTTTAAACAATACTCAGAAAGAAATAAATGTAGAATTTCAGATTTAACGGGGTAACAATGAATTCAAAACAAAAAAGAAACACCAAACAGAATTTTTGTGAAAGGATAACGTGACAATCACTTGTTGTGCGTGCTTTTATCCTCTGGTTGACTGTAAGTATCCGAGGGTATTCACCATCACAGTACTTTATACAATTATGGCACTTCTATGAGATCAATATGGGGTTTAACGGAGCAATAAAGTAATATTGAACCAGGGTTTACCCCGAGTTCAATATTATCTTTTGCGCTCCGTTAAACCCCATATTAATCGAGTATAGAAGTGCCATAATTGTTTTATTATATTTGATTGACAGGCCTCAAGTCACTGATGACAAACAAAAGTGGCGTGGTATATCTATTGTGGGTGTAAAAGGGATGTGACTTGTAAACGTCAATCAAAGTAAGTGTGCAATATGATGATTTATCATGTTCAACTGTGCAATATGATGTTTTATTGAGTAGATTCAATTCAATACTTTATACATAGAAATAAAAGTACAGATATAATAATATACAATTATAGCATGTGTACGAGGTCGATATGATGTTATATCGACCTGAGAAATGCATATCGACCGAGGATGAAATCCGAGGTCGATATGCTTTTCTAGGTCGATATAACATAATATCGACCTCTAACACATGCTGTAATTGTTATATTATCAATTTACAAGAAAGAACTAAAAAGACTTAAAATAAAGAAAGCCTATATTTCACAAATGCATATACAGTTGTATAAACCTTTAAGGATATATAATTGAGTTTGATCTTTAAATCCTATAAATTTCACACAAAAGAAAAAGATTTTACTTTATTTAAGTAAAATTTCATTTCATCTGATTATAAAATACTTCTATGTTAGTTACTGATATGAAAGATTATTTTGGTCTATATTTAGTAACGTGCGATATAGCCATGCAATATCACTTTATACAGGGAGTCATGTGACCACTTCTCCGCAAATTAAATTTCTCAAACGATATCAAATTAATAATATTAGATCATATTGATAATTTATTCTCGGTCAGCTCTATTACATATTTCAGTATATGGGTTTCCAATTATTTTGATTTGATCTGCACTGAAGAGAATGGAACGTCGGAAGGCACATTTGCAGAAACTAAATTAACATGAACTTATTTTTGTTACTTAAACTGTAATAGTCTAGCTACATGTCCTTATAGCATTGTTGCCTTTAAAAAGTTCTAGAAACTTAAAATGGACTGTTAAATAGTCCATCTACATGTCCTTAGAGCTTTTCATTTAATTTAAAAGTAATAGACACTCTAAATCAATTTAAATATTATGTCTACATGTTTTTAGAGCTTTTTCTGCCTTTTTTTTTTAAAAATAACTCACCTATTCCTGCAGTGTTATAGATGATAGATACAACATTATCTTATTGTTCTGAGGGAAACACTGAAATACATCGGCAAAATATTTAAATTATCTTTTGAAATCAAAAGTACAAAACATTTTTGTTGGGAATTTGATGAATTGTGACATCACTTGTTGCCACCGTGGCAATATTAAAAAATAATATAAACCTAACAATTGACATCTGTGAATTTTATTATGTGTGGAACTTGTTTATCGCTTGTTATCCAACTACAAAATAATGAAAGACGAGTTTTATCGAAGTTGTTAATATACAATGATGGCGCTTTCGTGAGATCAATATGCACTGGAGTTAACGGAGCAATAAAGTAATAAAGTAATATTGAACGCGGGTTTACCCCGAGTTCAATATTAAACCCAATATTGATTGAATATAGAATTACTAAATACCGAAGTCACTGTAAATTTACTTTCTGCATATGCGCATTTCGACAATTGTCATAAAAAGAAGTGCCATAATTGTTTTATTATATTTGATTGACATGTCTTAAGTCGCAGATAACAAACAAAAGGGGCGTGATATATCTATTGTTGGTGCTAGAGAGGTGTGGCAATCAATCAAAGTTAGTGTGCATTATAATGATTTATCATGATCAACCGTGCAATATGGTGTTTTAATGAGTAGGTACATTTCTTCGCTTTATATATAGACACAAAAGTACAAATATAATAATACTTGGTATTTGATAATCAGATTATTGGTCTAAATTTTGTTAATAAGCCAGTGTCCAAATAAAATAACTAAACAATGCTGGCCTCGTGTTTTGTTTAATCGTTTCAGGTTGTTGAATAAATATCTGTTGTATCTGGGACTCCGGTAAAACAGAACAATGTCGGCCTAAATAATTATAGAATGGCAAGAGGAAACAGACTGGCCAAGTATCAAAAATTTATGTTTTAAAGCCTAGAAGTGCGACTTATAATATTGAATGATATTTCTGATGTAATTTCTCGTGATCTTTATTTGATTTAACCAAGTGTACAACCTTTTAATATATAGAACCGATAACTTATAAATGGAAAAAAAATGTTCCTAGATATCTATATCTAGTAAAAATCAGTGTGGTCCATAAAGGATTATGGAATAGATTTGATGTACCTGAATCGTTTGGTTCAGTATCATTATTCATGTTATAAAGGAATATACAGAAAGCGATTTTGCATATCAGATATGTTGTCTTTGGTCCATATTTCCCAAATACAACATAAAAATAAAGAATTTTTATATGTCCACATCAAACAAACAAAACATGAAAATGCGGATTGCAAATAACTGACGCATTTGGTGTATTCCATATTACAATGTACTCAAATCGTACATGACTAGATTCAATACATTTGCTTCATTTCAAAGTACCATAATACTAATAACAGAGATTTTTGTCACTGTCTTATAGTGTTGCTTTTGGTTGGAAATACTATTTTAAAACAAAAATGAACTTAAGGTATTTAGGTATGTGAAGAAATAATTCGCTGTTATAGCTTAAAATCATCTCCCGCTGGTACGCTGTAAGATTATAAATTTTATAAGGATGTGTGATATTCAGAAACGTCTGCATATTTAAAAAACAAATTATGATAATTCTAGAATCAGAACAGTCATGGCCAGAGCAGACAAGGCGGGAACGGTCAAAACCATAGCAAAATTGGATGACTATGACCAGAGCAGACCTATGTATCAGTCGTGGCTCGAATAGACATATCAAGAATTGTCATGTTTCTAAGACATAATCAGACACGATTCTAGAACCAAACAGTATTATAGGATTGTTTTGCAATTAGCCCACAGTTAACCGGCGAGATCTCTTTGACACATCTTTCTAAATTACGTTTTGTCCTATTCTTTTCTTTTTCGAAACGATGATCTTTGAGTTAGTAGTCTACATGTGTTGGGTTTAATTCGTACTTTTTTATACTATTCAGAAAGGGGAGGTTTTTTGTACCCATAAATATGTATAACCCTACCGCTAGCTTTTGGTAGTACTAGAACCATGTCTTCTTTTCCGAGTTCATATTTTTTTTCGTTTGGCTTTTGTCCTTCATTCGTGTTTCTTGATAAAGACCCCTTCAGAATTGTTAACTGTAATCTTTTGTCTCTTAATAGTTTAACCGGTCATTTCTAAGCACTTTTTTTTCACAATTAATATTTTTTCTTTTTTTTTTTCGCTAGTTTCAATTTTTAAAATAAATTTTGAATTAGTTAAACGATGAAGAAATCGAATGAGTCTTGTTAATTTCCTTTGATTTTTTTGCCTACAATATTGAAATGTGGACTTATAGAAATGACATGTGTGTCTGTGTGTCACGACTTTTATGTCTTAAGATATCCATCCACATAGCTTTCCTGGGGCTTTCCAAAGTAGTTGTTAGTAGAAAACTCTGTTTTTGCGGGGTAGTCAGGTTATAATACAAAAAGCAAACAAAACAAAAAAAAATCAATGAAGAGATATGAGGTTAATGCACATAATACAAAGTCTCTAGAAAAACATGTTAGAACCAGGCGATTAAATAATGCCTTTATTGTAGTTCTTTATCCGGAAGTCAAAAACTGAGGCCTTAACATTGAGCTTTGCTAAAACCTAAAAGTAGGTTCACCACGGCCCCTAGCTCCTTTTAAAGCAGTGTTCAACGCAAGATTACGTTTAACGCTACATCAATGTACCTTCTTTAGGACAGACTTACGGTGTGCACTTGAAGACAAAATGTCTTGAGAAAAACCACGGTTTATGCAGCATAAAGAGTCCGTCTTTATGTTTTGAAATAGACCAACCTCAGGACACTGTATAAGAGTATAAATGTCTTGCCTCTATCCATGCATCTCCTCTAAAATAGGCACTAAAATCCCATGTCCAATTGTCACTTCAACTTTATTTCTCCCTTCTTCAGCTTCTTTAGAAAAAAGAAGGAAAACGGGGAATGTGTCAAAAAGACAACGACCCAAATGGGAGTAATAACAACTCAAAGCCACCATTAGATCTTCAATGAACGGTGAGAAATCCCCACACCCAACGGTAGGTTGGAGTCGGCCCCTGAATAAAGAGTAATCAAGTTCAGCGAAATAAACACCATCCTAGACTCCTATAGACATAAAGTAAACTAACTAGAAAAAAGACAAGACACACAAAGGCTTAATAAATTTCCTGACTTAGGACAGGCGCAATACGGCTGCGGCGGGGTTAAACTAGTTTTATTGGGCCCAAACCTTCCCCCTACAGCCAATGTGATAAATTAAAAAACAATCGTAACAACAGTAAAATTCAGTTGGCAACAGGGCTGAGTCAATTGTGAAAAATGGAACTGAAAGAACTAAATATACGGACATAAACATGAAATCACAAGAGACTACTAACAGTTTTAACTTGTTTAGCCATGAAAAAGAGAAATTTTGCTAACTAGACGTAAAACTCATGACTAGTAAGTAATGAGGAAAAGTAATGTTTTATGATAAAAAAATGAAAAAAGAAACGGCACGTAATTTCATGGCTTACAGTATATCATTCAGAACAATCAAAAACACAAGAAAGTTAAATATATTAGTGTTAATTTTTTATGTAATTTTTTAGATTTGTTTCCAAAAAACTTGCGTTAATAAGTCGTTAAGACGAAACGTTTTGACCTATATAACAATATATATCATTCAAGCATGTAACAAAAAGATTTAAACATTTTATTGATCCAGCTTCTAAATATAAGGGTGGCTTAACAGTTTGTTCCATCATCAAGCCTCTCAATATATTCTTGTCCCGTGCACTGCTGATCTGCATTGTCAATTGGAAAACATTCTGTCGGCTTATTGCAGCCTTTGTATGTAAATTCAATTCCAGGTACAACTCCTCGATGAGCTAGAAATCAAAACATAAGATATTCACAAGAAAATTTAGAATTTCAAACACAAAATGAAAATCAAATCACACTTGATTATCAATGCTTCAATATTTCTTTCAAATGTATAGACATTAATGAATAAATCTCATTTAAATATATATATATACAAAATATAGAATTCTGTATATTTCAAGTATAATTGGATAACTCCTTTACATGACTCGTTTTCTTTAATAACAATGTTAGGACATAAGGGAACAATTTAACTTAGCACTAAATTAAATCACTACTGTGAAAAACATGACGAGTGTGTATTAGGATATACTGGATTGGTTATGGACTCGTTTTCTTTAATAATGTTTATGAGTGTTTAATTGATATAGTAACTAGAACGCGAATAGTCAATGGAGGTTATAACAAAATTACTGAACAGAATTGTCAAGAGCTCATTAAACAAAAGACATAGCATGTTGAAATTACAAACAAAACTGTCTACCGCAATTGTACTGACTTTGTTCAGATTTTTTAAAAGAAGTTGTGGGTTTAACCGGCTTTATGGCGCGCCAAATCCCCCTTTTATTGCGGAGGTGTCCCATAACTATTACGACCTCCTTTCAATTGCTATTGAAACAAATAAAGGGATATGGAGTAAATGTTATGGAACAAAGTCCCTATAAATACATGGTAAGATTAAGCAAATGGAACAACGCTTTGATTGTTTTTCTTCATCTTGAAGTCACTATGAGGCCTTCAACAAAGAGCAAACGCTCTAACCTCACAGTAAGTTCAAGACGACCCCTAGCACCGGTTTAAGCGGAATTCACTTGCTGAATGTTGAACAACGCCACATCCATCCCCTTCATTACATTATTTTCGATGGATGTGGGGTTGTCAACAAGCATAACATATCGGGCGAAGTACTCTTACAAATACTGTCACCCACTGCCCGACAAAGGGACAAACGCAATAGACAACACAACATATAAACGATCACAGGGCACTCATCGAGTTGTTTGTAAGAAAACTTGGCAATCAAAATCGGGACATGTGGGCAATATATATACAGACGGCCAGAAAAATAGTTTAATTTTTTACAAAGCAAGAAAGCCAAATGTTGAATTTTGATAGTGCATTCATATGAGAAATTCTCACATGAACAAGTACACCATAACTGACAATATACAGAGCTTTTCAATTGCTAATGAAAGGTTGTAGACAGTTAAAAGAAATGATCATCCCAGTATTATGTAAAAAAAAATCTTGAATCAAGAGTTCGGACCAAATGAGTCACTCAGTAAAATAATTTAATGTGTGCAAGTTGAGAGCCGAACATATGCATCCTCAAGTGATGATTAAGGGAATGCTCTATTTATGCGGGTACACAGTTCCTTGCTGCATACCGTTGTCAACAACATAACACCCGAAGCAGGAAAAAGACGTTTCGGTCTATTTCTCAATAAAGCAGCAGATTATCTGGAGTTCATATACAGGCCATTCCTAATCCTATTTACGTGACATAGTGCCTTGTGGTTTCCAGGCAACCCCATTTTTTCCAGATATCATGTTTGAAATGATGACTTGCTCCTGTTCTTATTAACTTAAATACTGTTCATTGGATAGAAAACAAATTAATTAATCTTTAGACCAGAATGGATACTTATGATTTTCCTTTTCCCAGTTGACATCGCATTTATACTTTATATATTATATAATATTATATTTTTTTGAAAACATTTTTAGGTTCAAGTGTATTCATGTTCCTCTAATTGAATAGACTCAGGGTAAGGTGATATAACTCCTTTTCTGCTGTTTTGACTGGTAAAAATAAAACTCAAGACGAAGAATATTGTATAAATGGTAATTTTCGCAGGTCGTAAATTTCACCACTTGTTTTTAAATTTCTTTGATTTTATTTTCGTCTATCATTGTCATTTGCTGAATAAAGTCACATTTTAATTAAATCATACAGTATGCAATTTTCGCAACTTTCAGATAACAGCATATAAAGCGACACAGAAGTGCCTGCAAAAATGAACACCTATACGGTTTTTATCATTAATAGAAATAAAAAATCCATCTTGTCTTTGAACTACACGCCTTTCATACAATACTTCGACATTCCTGCATTTAAACATCAATCTTTTGAATGGTGAACAACAATAAAAGCGTTGTTCCTTTGCTTGTTTTTACAATGTATTTGTAGAGACTTTGTCTCATGTGCATTTACTCCATATCCTTTTATTCACCATTAGAATACTAAAATAACTGAAAGTCAGATATTTGGCAAGGGATGTTTCTATTTGGCGCTCATCATAAAGGAATATTTAAAAATGTGTATGCAATTACCCCATTATTGTGACAAAACCGTATTAGGTATTTTTTTCTAATTTTGATTAAAATCGTAGTTGTGAAGGGTCTTCAATTTACCGGTCTTTTGTGAAAATCACATTAGGCTTTTCGTCTAACACAAAATAAATAAAACTTTGCATTCAGTTCAGCAAGTTTCGTTGTTGTTTCTCTTGATCAAAAGATTTCTAATGTTTTTGAATAATTGCGCAATTTTGTTCATACAGGGTACAATAGTATATGCCTCATTGTGACTTCAAAATATAATTTCACACCAAAATTCCGTGAACCACGATCTATTAAGTGAAAGCACAATTTTAAACTCCTATCTACTGGATGCTGTAGAGGACTCGCCGGGAAATGGATTAAACGTTAACAAGATGCACACTTTGATTCTCTTTGAGCGTGGATTAAGCCTGTGAGGCCCACGATTCTTCAATGAATTAGTCAGCTACGAGGGTCAATAAGAACTTAAGCATCATCCATTTTCCAAAATGCCGATGTTGCCAGATACTTGTCTTCCATTCAAATGTTTAAAGAAGAAACTAGGCATTGGTAACACCCACAGCAATCCAACCTACGCAGCTACTACTTTATCTAAGAAGGAGATATTGCAGAATTGTTTTGCTTTCGCTTGAGGCTACAACCAAAGATCAAGACACTGTTCTCTTCCTTGTACTGGGTACCAACATTACACAAATTTAAACAATAGTGCATCGCTGGATCTACAAAATATTCTAAAAATCTTATTTCTAAGCTGTTTACCACTATCTTGACAGTCGAAAAAGAAGGCCTTCAAAATACAATGATGCAAGCTTTTCTAGAAATGGTGTAAATGAAATGTGGATATTAAAAAAACTCTAAGGATTTGATTGGCATCCTAAAATCAAGATGATTATCAAACTGTAACAGCATTCAAATTTTTGACTTCTCTAACGCTTAATACTAACATTCCTCATGTTAGTAAAGATGTTTCTCGGGGAGAGAAGATATTATAAGTACATTGTCATAGGCAGAAAACGAGCATACTTTGTAAAATACGACTCAGAATCATAGAAAAAAAATACACAGAGGAAGTTATTAATATGTTAGAGTTTCTGATCGACAATATATTTGTCCAGTTCTGCGGACTTGTTTTTTAACAGACCATATCAGAATTCAAATAGGTACAAACTGTGCACCTATTTAAGCCGATCAGTTTCCCCACTGCTATGAAGCTGAATTCATTGAAGGGTTTTTCAAAATAAAGACAAAAAACTGGCCCAGCCCTTTAATTTCAGCTTCCGTTATATAGATATTTTATCACTAAACAACCCTCACTTTGGTGATTTTCTTCATAATAATTATCTAAAAGAGATACTACAGGTATAACAGAATCTTCCACATCGGCCTCATTTATTGGCTTTCATCATAAAATTGACAACAGGGGTACACTACAAACTAGACTGTATGACAACCGTGATGACTTCACTTTTCCAATAATCAACTTTCCTTTTTTGAAGCAACATTCCAAAAGCACCGGCATATTGAGTTTACATCTCACAACTTATTCGTTACTCAAGGACTTGTGGTCGATGCAATGACCTCCTTGATAGAGCTCGTTTGCTTACAAATAGACTACTTAAGCAAGGGTATGTTACAAAAAACTTGGTGACCTCTACAAAAGTTCTATGGTCGACATCACGATCTTGTGGATCGCTATGGTATATCTGTTTCCCGGATGAAAACAGATCTTTCCCTTTACAACTCAAGTTTGTTTTTCCTCTGTCGGATTTTACTTTACTTCCGGAGTTGACATGTTCAACACAGCGGGCGTCTTATAAAAAGCAGGAGATGCCAAGTCCAACGGTACACCTGATCACACCCATGCTTTTTATCGGGTCAGTTTTGTTCACCTATATGTGAGTCTTCATTTTTCTTTTTGTGCCGTACTCATGTGGTGTCCTTGTTTCTTAGTGTTTCCGTTGTTGCCGTTGTCCATGGATTGTTCGTTCTTTTTAACTGACAGTTCGGTTCTCACTTACTTTAAGACTTCTAAGAAAGATTTGTTTAAGGAATAATTCATGGGCGCCGGTGGTTTGTTGGAGATTTACATATGGGTGGCCATTATTTTCGTTAATATTTTACCCAGAGCGTAGCGCAGCGGAGCGAGGGGTAAAATAAACGAAAATAATGGACACCCATATGCAAATCGACTACAAACCACCGGCGAACATGAATTATTTCGATTCTAATATGACATTTTATGATCTGAACGGACCTATAGTGTACACGGTAATGACAGCCATTACATAAGATTTTCTGACGTTTTTGTGCACAAAACATATTATGACGTCGTCTGTTTTAGCGTAAAGACTTTTGTGACGTCGCTCATAATGTTATTGGAGATTTTCATATGACTGGTCGTCATGGTTGCCATTGTTCTCATATAAGAATTCTAGATAAAATCTCGCGGTGAGATTTTCAAAACATTTCTTTTCAAATCTGTTAAAGATATTTGTTTCATATAAAAAATTCAAAGAAATTTAATAAATGAGAAATTTTTGAAGATGCCTCGGGTCTCGGGTCTCTTACCTGAAGGTATGGCAGGGCTTGTTCAACATTAAACACCTATAAGGATCGAAAATTTCAATCACAGGAGATCTCAGAAAAGCGCAAGTGAATTATTTAAGACAAATTCAAACAACAATAGCAACTCCGCACAGTCAGACTTGGTACAAATATTTTTTTTTATTTTCTAAAATTTGAGATGGCAATTCATTTTTATGTAACTAGAGCATCACATTAAATTTTGTACCAACAGTTTATCACTTTTCGATAAATGACCAAAAAGGGGACGAAGGACAAAACATATAACATAAAAGTGATTACTCTACCGGATAGGTTGATTGGTCCTCTTTTCATTGTTGATGCATCACACATTTCACAGAATGGCTTGAGATATGTACTCTCTGCAAAGAAATTAATACTTATTATTATCATAAGCTTTTTAGCTTGCACTTTTCCCTAAAGATTGTATTTTTTTTTGTTTCCAATTTATTAACTGATGCAATTTAAAAAATTGAGATTTTTAGCTCACCTGGCCTAAAAGGCCAAGTGAGCTTTTGCCATCACTTTGCGTCCGTCTTCCGTCCGTCCGTCAACAATTTCAAAAATCTTCTCCTCTGTAACTGCTGGATGAATTGTAACCAAACTTGGTCTGAAGCATCACCAGGGTATGCAGTTTAAAAATTGTGTTCGATTAGTCCGTAGATTAAACATGATGGCCGCTGTTACTAAAAATAGAACATAGTGGTAAATTGCTGTTTTTTGCAAATAACTCGAAAACCGGTACAGATATCAAAAATCTGACTGGGGTAAAAATGATCAGCATGACAAGATCTACCTGCCCTGCAATTTTTAAGAAACTTTGAAACCCATCTTGGAGTTATTGCCCTTTTTTCGTAAAATTTTCAAAATGTTAACTTTATTATTTTTTTATCAGAAAAACTATAAGAGATAGATGTCAACTTTAAATTGTAGAAATGTTTAGCATGTCAAGATCTACCCACCCTGAAATTTTGAAGAAAATCAGAAAACCCTTGTAGGAGTTATTGCCCTTTTTTCAGAGATTTTTTTTAATTTTCATATTTTTTGTCTTTTATTTCCAAAACTACAGAGGATGAAGGTTAAGTGTAAATTGATGAAATGATAGCCATGCTGTGGAGACTTCAAAACTGGCGTTGAAAATTGTTCGTTGACCGACATTTTTAAAATATCCTCCCAAAAAAGGCGGGAAAATTCAACATTATCCGATTTCAATGAAATTTGGTTTCCAAATAGATATTGATGTTGCGACTTCAAAACAGTTGTTGTAAATTGTTCGTTGACCGCCATTTTCAAAATGGCCGCCAAGAAAGGCTGGAAAATTCAACATTGTCCGATTTCAATGAAATTTGGTTTCCAAATAGATATTGATGTCGCAACTGCAAAACTGATGTTGACCACCATTTTCAAAATGGCCGCCAAAAAAGGCTGGAAAATTCAACATTGTCCAATTTCAATGAAATTTGGTTTCCAAATAGGTAATGATGCAGCAACTTCAAAACTGGTGTAAAAATTGTTCGTTGACCGCCATTTTCAAAATGGTCGCCAAAAAAGGCGGGAAAATTCAACATTGTCCGATTTCAATGAAATTTTGTTTCCAAATTAATATTGATGTTGTAACTTCAAAATTGGTGTCGAAAATTGTTTTTTGAATGCCATTTTCAAATGTCTGCCAAAAGAGGCGGGAAAATTCAATGTCCGATTTCAATGAAATTTGGTTTCCAAATAGATATTGATGTTGCAACTTCAAAACTGATGTTGAAAGTTGTCCTTAGCAAGAACGTTTTTTGTCAAAAAAGCCCAACAAAGAAATATAGTAAAACATGATCAGACTTTATATACAGTTCAAGATATTGATGGTGTTCAAGCTACGAAAGTTTGAGAGACTGAAGAACAACTATATAAGTTACAATGTTACCTTGATTGTGGAAACTGAAAGCCAGGTGAGCGATACAGGCTCCTGGGAGCCTTTGGTTTTATATACTGAACATCAGAAAAAACGAACCACATTTAAATGCTGCCCAGCTTCTGTAATATTTACACTTTTTTAATTCCTCATGTATATTTATTAAATTCTAAAGATTTAAAACAAACAAGCCATTTTTTGTCAAAACACATTTCATTATGAAGCAGCGGCAACAATTTGTATGGAAAGTGTGAGAAAACAAAAATGCTTTCCTTAAAATTGCCTTGTTGTAAATGGTATTGTACAGAGTTACCAAAGCAGTTATTTCTGTCCTTGTCTTACAGTTAGGAGCATCAAGTAATGAATTTATTGTTTTACGTCATTTTTGCATTTTTTTATGATAGAAAATTTTTGAGAAATTAAACTCGGAACTCAAAATTCTTTCATTTTTTCAGAATTTTGCTAGCTTGATTACAGAAATAATGTGTAAAAATTTCATCATGTTCTAGTAATTGTAGAGATATTTGCTTTTGAATATTAAGATACAAAGATATACATGTTGGTGGTGCGTTTCTTTTGGTGTTAAGCATATGTTAGTATTTGGAAAGGATCAAGACGTATCATTGAAGTAGTATGAATGTCAATTTCTCTTCAATAAATAAAGTTCTCCCATTTTGAATGACAGTTGTAACTTGGTAGCTCTTTTATCTCATTACCTTTTCTTCTTTGTTGTATTTATGTAACTTCTCATCCAGATACCCCCCCCCCCTTTTTTTCCAAAAAAAAAATACTCATGTTCCGTAAAACTGACTGATAAGCAAATTATTCTTTTCGATCATCATTGTTGTAATTACTTGAAATAATATTATGATAAATTTTTGCACTTGTCACAATTCTAATCTTTCCCCAATACCAAAGGTGCATCCATTGTTCTATTTACATACTTGCAAAATCAATAACTAAGTTTTGTACATTGTAATGAACACATACAAGGCTTGACAGAGCTGAAAAAAAACTATGAAAAAACTATGAAGGGAGACATTTGTTGCAATCACAACTTCATACTAAAATTAGAAAAAAACACGGAAATTTCCAATAGAGTTTAAAAGACGTTGTGTTAATCATAACTGCATGGTATATAAACCAGACGTGTATGATTTTGTTACCTAAGAGAAGAGCATAAATGAAAGAAAAGAAGAAAAATTGTAACATACCTGGACCACAGTAAGCATTTCCAAAAATCTTCGTTAACAGTATACATCTTACAGCAGTACATACCTGCACCACTGTTAGCATACCAAAAATCATTGTTAACAGTATACATCTTACAGCAGTACATACCTGGACCACACTTAGCATACTAAAAATCTTCGTTAACAGTATACATCTTACAGCAGTACATACCTGGACCACAGTAAGCATACCAAAAATATTCGTTAACAGTATACATCTTACAGCAGTACATACCTGGACCACAGTAAGCATACCAAAATTCTTCGTTAACAGTATACATGTACATCTTACAGCAGTACATACCTGGACCACAGTTAGCATACCAAAAATCTTCGTTAACAGTATACATCTTACAGCAGTACATACCTGGACCACAGTAAGCATACCAAAAATCATCGTTAACAGTATACACCTTACAGCAGTAAAAGAAGTCGTACTTTCTGGTGAAAAAAGAAAAAGTTTATGCTAAGTATAAAGTCCGTAAAGATTGAAAATTAAAAAAAATGCATTTCAACATGGATAAAAAGAGAACTTTCTCGGTAAATATAAGCACTTCGTGCTTCAAGGGATTTTATTTTTTGCTGTAGGTCAATTTTCTTTGCACATCTTTGATTTCGAAAACGCTGGAAAATTGTCAATAATTTAAAATCCTCACATTAATTTTGTACCTCAAAAACAAAAGCATGTCAAAAGGATGTCGAAAGGTAACCTAGGAAAACATATAACCATTGTCTTACAAAGAGATCATCAAAGCGGTATATCGATGGAACGAAGATCTAGATAATATAACAAAAAAAATTTAATAAACAAATAGTACACCAGAAATAGCATCACCAACCGGAATATAAAGGATCTTCTACTACAAAAGTGGCATCCATAGAACTTCAATGAACCTTCAGCGAGTAAATGTAAATTTGAAATGAGAATAACAGATGTTTTGAAATGCGCAGATACTTTCAAAAGAAAAACAACCAACAAAATGAAATGTTTTTATCAACCTCAATAATTACACAGTACAAACAATACTTAATTAGCAAACAGATAAGATACGGCATTATCAGTTTTGTTTACTCAGAAATCTTAAATTTTCAAACCTAGTAATTCATAATAATTTAAATTTAATTTAAAATGATTGATCGTCAGTGCAGGTAAAATCTAAACGTTTGGAAGACCAAAAATCTAAAATGTTTAAAAACTGTTAGAGAACAAATAACCAATAAGATCTGAATGCAAAACCAAAATCAGCTAAGAACAGAGCTTTGCATGAGGGAGATACTCCTTAGTTTTGAACAGAATTTACAAAAATTTAGATATTGAACGGTTCCAAATAAAATCGGCTTTCGGGTGAGCACCGAAGTACTGACTACTGGGCTCGTGAATACCCTCGGGGACTAACAGTCCACCAGCAGTGGCATTGACCCAGTGATAACAAATGACTAAAATACCAAAGTTACTGTGAATTAAAATTTTGCATATGCGCATTTCGACAACTTATGTCTTATCAGTGCAGATAAAATCTAAACGTTTGCAAGACCAAAATTTCAAAAATGTTTAAAAACTGATAGAGAACAAATAACCAATAAGATCTAAATGTAAAGCCAAAATCAGCTAAGGAGAGAGCTTAGTATGAGGGAGATACTCCTAAGTTTCAAACAGAATTTACAAAAATTTAGATATTGTACGGTTCCAAATAAAATCGGCTTTCGAGTCAGCACCGACATACTGACTACTGGGCTGGTGAATACACTCGGGGACTAACAGTCCACTAACAGGGGCATATTTCGGTTTTATGATTCAATAAGGATGATTTATTATCTGTGATTTGGAATTAACATTTCTATATGGAAGAAAATTATAGAAGAGTGATGAGTTTGGTGCGCATTCATTGTTTTATTGTCTTTAATGATTGCTAAACTGCATATGATTTTGCAGAATCCAGAAAGGTAGGTTTTTTTAGTGGTAACCAAGTAAGGCTTATAAAAAAATACAAATGTTTTCTCTGAAATGAGAACTTTTTTATTATTGGAGGTTGGATACACGTCATCTGTAGAACTCAAATTATCTGCAATTAACATATATTTTTTTTAAATCATTATTGATGCTGTGTTTTTAAAATTTAGAATTTCAGAAATTAGTTCAGGTCGATGACATTTTAGAACGTGAAACATGAATTTAACAACTCGGTCGGCAACATTTGGAAAGGTTTCTTCATGCATCTACTTCCTGTGTGAAGATCTATACCAAATTTTGCTGATTTAAAACATATCAATTTTATCTCACCTGAAGACAAAAAAGTCTCCATCGTGTTTAATACAGTGGTGTACCGTTCTTCGTTGACCAGCTGGTTTTGACATATTGATCAATGAAGCAGATGTTGGGGAAATAACTCTCCAAACTGTATCATTGTTGATATACCATTTATGCTTTGCTCTCCAAGTGCACGGATATCGGCATTGTGGATATTCTATAAATAAAAATGCTCAACATGAAGCATGTTCAATACACATTTGTACATTTTATTCATCACTTTGTCGAATTGCACATTTAAGAAACTAAATTAACAGTAGCTTTGGTATCTTGTTATCCATATATTTTTTTCAAAGTTTAAAGCAGTAGATCAGGTATCAATTAATAGAATTTTGTCAGTTTCACCTTGTCAGCTTTAATCTTGATACAATAATTTGGTACAATAGCGACGGTTACATTTTCCTGAATTGAGAAAATCGAAAACATTATAACCACTGAAGAAGAAATGACAACTTATCAAGGTAACAGGTAAAAGATTGTTGCTTAAATTAAAGAGATAACCAACATCTCTTTTTAATCTGACAGGGTAAATTGTAGGTTTTACTTTTTCAATTTGAGTTCGCCGCCAATTCGACAGAACACAAATTTGAAGCATAAATATATCATCGGTTCCCCCTTCGTGTTTAATATATGTTTAATATTGTTCCTAAGTCTCTACAAATGTATAGCAAAACAGGCAAAGGAACAACGATTTTTTGTTGTTCTTCATCTTGAAGTCAACATGACGCCTTCAACGATGAGATTTGCTCATACCTCAAAGTAAGTTCAATACGGCCCCTAGCACCGGTTTGAGCGGAATTTTTTGCTAATTGTCGAACATGTATATATTTTTATATGTTTTTGAAAAATTGTTTTTCTTTGATATTATCAAGATTTAAACGGGATGTTTTTTGATATGCGATTGCAGTGGAAAATTATTTTTCATATGACTTTATCCTGCTTAAAAATGCATTCTCTTGAGGGGTTAAAACTTTCCTGCATCAAGTTTTCAAGATTTTTTTTAAATGCGAAGACCCTGAAAAATTCATTTTTGAAGAGAAAAACAATAATGTCCATGCGCTATCGTCATTTGTACCCTACTTTGGGAGGTTTTGTGCAAATTTCACCAAATTTGGCCTATTTCGGACCATTTTAGGTACAAATATCAAATTCTACCATAAAGATAATTGTCAAGTTTCTAGATCGTTAGATATCGTTTATGTGAAGAAATGTCTCTAATAAAAAGCATAGTTCCATGATGATGTAAGAAAAGTATGTAAGAAAATGTTGCTTTTTGGTCAAATTTAAGCCAACGTAAGGCCTGCAAAAATCAATTTTTTTTTAGTTTTCCATTATCTAAACAGTAAAAACTAAACATTTTTACTCGAAATCCATGAAATGGCTGGAGAGTTTTAAAATGACAAGAAAAAATCACGTAAGGCTTCAATCAAGCCTATTAACAGCTCTAAAAGATGATCTTCGTGCTTCCGATAAAATATAGTGCACAAGTTTCTTTCAAAATCGTATAGATTGTGTATTTAAGTTATATTTCTTCGGCTATATTGTCATTTTCCCCCATTGGGGAAATTTGATTTGACTCCTAAAATAAATTGCCTATTTTCATTGACTAATTAAATTTGAATAAAAGAAGGATTTCATTTTGCAGACACTTTAATTTGTTGCAAATAAAACAATGACTTTTTGTGGGAAGTTTGACGATCAGTACATAAAAGTGTCTTTTGAGGGAAATTTGAGGACCAGTATATAACAGTGTCTTTTGGGGAAAATTTGAGGACCAATATGTAACAGTGTCTTTTGGGGGAAATTTGAAGACCAGTATACAACAGTGTCTTTTAGCGGAAATTGAGGACCAGTATATAACAGTGTCTTTTGGGGGAAATTTGAGTATCAGTATATAACAGTGTCTTTTTGGGGAAAATTGAGGATCAGTATATAACTGTGTCTTTTCAGGAAATTTGAAGATCAGTATATAATAGTGTCTTTTGGGGGAAATTTGAGGACCAGTATATAACAGTGTCTTTTTGGGGAAATTTGAGGACCAGTATATAACAGTGTCTTTGGGCAAAATTTTTACTTTTCAAAAGGACATTATTGACACTTATCCAACTGTCTGAAAGGGTCTTCATTGGGGCGATGCAGAAACAAAAAAAGGGGCCAGGAATTTTTGGGGGGTACGCAAAGAAATGTGAAAAAAAAAATTTAGGGGAAAATTTGTACAATCAAAGGGCAAATTTGTACAATCTTTGGTGGAAATTTGTACAGGTACTATATACATAAAGCCTTTATATACACTGACCGAGAACTTTCCATAAGACATTCTTGGAAGGATTAATTAACGCACTGGGGGGAAATGTGTATACAAACATTATCAGATGAGGAATATATACAACTACGGTATGTTGGAAATAAATTGCTTACGCATATTTTGCACTACTATAGTTTACATTCATCATTATGTGATTCACTTGATTTACTCGTTTACGGAATAAATGTCATTGATTGATGTTAATTAGCTGTTTTTCTATATTGTTGGTAGTCACATTAACCGAACACATGTCATGATCATTGTTCAATGCATGTTATTCCGTTAATTTGCTGTAACAGTTGTCGTTTACAAATAAATATTCTGATAATTTGATGCACTTTATTTCGTTAATATCCTGTTTTTGTTTACATTTACGGAATAAATGTCATGATTATTCGATGCACTTTATTCCGTACATGCTATTATGAGAATGTCATGATTATTCGATGAACTATATTACGTTAATATGCAGTTGTTGTTAACATTTACGGAATAAATGTCATGATTATTCCGTTAATATATACGGTTGTTGTTTACGTTTACGGAATAAATGTGATGATAATTCGATGCACTTTATTCCGTAAATACGCTGACATTTATGGAAAAATTTTCATGATTATTCGATGCACTTTATTCCGTTAATTTGTATACAAAAAATTTACAAATACGTGCTGACATTTATTTCGTTATTAACTACTACAGTGCCACGGTGAAAACGTCATGATATTCCGTTCAGTGCCGAGGTATGTTTTTCTCAGCGATCACAGAGTATACTATGACGTTACAATAGAGAAACGTCGCGGTGAAGTTGTTCTACGTCGGAAAAGAGCGGGAAAAGTACAATCTATCTATCCTACGGTAAAATGCGTATTACTAAGCCATTTTTTACAGATTCTCATGAAATAAAAACCATAAGAAGCAGAAATAATTTATGTACGTACATGTACATACACGTATGATTGTTTATAAATACGTGTATATTTGTTAATTTTATATTTTATTGCTTCAAGAAACATTCAATTGTATACAGATGTATTTTTACTAATAAGTATGACACAACGAAAATGCTTTGTGTGAGTTTTTTTAATCACATTTCAGTAAGTAAACTGTAGGGAAAAAATTATTCTGGTAAGTACAACACAATCCATATAAATTGAAACCGACAAAAAACTTCAAAAATCAAATTCAATTCGCACAATATGGTGATATGAAATATAATATAATATTACATATGGTATAAGTTCCTATTAATCTTATTGGCTAATACGCTCACGTGATTTTAAGAATATTCAGTATATTGACGCCGTGTTTCTATTTTTAAGTATATTGACGCTATGTTTCTATTTTTTGTCTTATTGACGCTACATGTCTGATTGGACTTTCAGACTAAAGTTTTTCACTAAGAAAAGGTCTTATGAAAAGATATTTTAATAAATATTGGAAAACGCTTTACAAATTAATGGGAGTTTCCGCCGGGGAAATAAAAGAGGATATTAAATGTTTTTACAGAGCAACCACTGAAATCTTTAAGAGTTGTCACATGTTTTTTATTGCACACTTCACGTAAATACGCATATAAAAAGGCTTACTTGTTTGTTTTTTTATTCGCAAATATAAGAGAAATGTCAGCATTTATTTATCCTATGAGCACTTATGTAATAACCCATTCTAGATGATGGCAGATCCACATCCGCTTTCAAATAAAGGTTCTATTTCTAATTAAATTCCGATGTATTGACAAAATTTTCTTCCTCAAAAATGTAATGAAATACCATAAAACTACATATGTAATATAAAAATGATGGACTTTTTACTCTGTCAATATGTTAAATATGGACCTGTTAGGAATATATTGACCTCGGACTTCGTCCTCGGTCAATATAAACCTAACAGGTCCATATATAACATATTGACTTCGTAAAAAGTCCATAATTGATAAATATAAACGTTGCTGTATCTTACGTTTGAGTATATTGGAAAATGATGCATAAAATTTTTGTTTTTTTTTTGTCAAGCCCATTTCACTGTATTTACGTTTGTATACTCCATTTCGAAAGTTTATTCTAATCATAAAAATAAAGCAAAATAATTTAATTGTCAAAAA
>MJUU01046559.1:28549-41233 GCA_002080025.1 Modiolus philippinarum | reverse complement strand
GTTTCAAGGAGTAACCACTCATCAGCAGCATTTGAATCGAATAATATGAAAACCCAACTACATGCTCGACAGTAAAGAATCAGCTGTGAAATATACACTCCATATGCTTGAGATGTAGGTATATTGCAGCTTAGAAAATTAAAGGTCACAATTGAGAAGTTATAGTCACCACGTTTGTCATATAACTTATGTTTCAAACGTGCATCTTCATCAATGTGCAACTAAAGATCTACCTACGTACGAAGCTTAAGTAGGTGTATCAGTAGTCTCGTGTTAGTTCATTTGGACAGATCTGGGGTATATGCCTTAAATCTTGGATTTTTAAGAGACATTACATCGTCTATCTAGCAAGACATGCCCGTGTCACGAGCAGAACTTCAGTTGCAGGAACTTTGTCTTTGTAAAGGTACAAAAATTTTCAAAAAAAAAAACCCATAGTCAAAATCTAATGTCAACATGAATGACGATGAAGATGAATCGTAATAATATGAATACCCGTATAGTACACAGTAAATAGAAGTGACGGTCTTTGAAATGTATTTCGCTGCCACCTGATTTGTTCAATTTGAACATGTACATGTTACTTCTTCTGCAATGAAAACAAAATGAAAACATCTCCCCCCCCAAAAAAAAAATTAAAGAAAAACATTAAAGAAATTTATAAAGTTTCAAAAATACGGTTCCATAAATGTGTAATTTATTTCTTATGCTTAAATGAAAACAACATGTAAACGAAAAATATGAAAAAACACACATTTCAAAAAAGTATGCAAAAAGTACTAAAAATTACATAAAAATATATAATAAGTACACCTACTTTTTAAACTTAAAAACTTCCTGCGGTCTTGTCTGTGACCATGTCGCGGTTGGAAATCTTCCTATGATAAATATAATTCCACTTAACTAACAAGAGACTACTTAAATGTAAGACAGTAGGACATTCTGAGATTTTAAGTCAATTTAAGGGTCAATTATGGCCTTAATTGTAAGATGTCTGACCAATAAACTCTTGGTATCATTTGACTAAAAACATCTATAAAGTATGTCGTTAACTTTTATGTTAATCTCAGAGGTCAATGTCATTTCACAAACTGTTTATGCAGAGAGCAAGTCATGTTTTTGGACGAAGCTCATTTATTCGCCCCCTTTTTATCGCTTTATGTAGAGAGGTGATCTAGATTGTTATCAATGGTTTATAAATATGTTAATGAAGACATGTATAACCATTTAAGTTAAATTTTCAACTTCACGTTGAAATTAATGGCTGAAAAGTGACTGCAATGAGTTTACAAGAATTTTCAAAATTTGGCCTTTGACCTCCATTTAAAAAAATCGTGACCACTTCCACATTTGACGAACGGTCAAAATGGATAGAGAACAAAATGACCTTTCGAATGATGTATAATATAGCCTGATGTTAGGTGGGTTGATTAAAATCCTAAACTAGACGCCTTTTTGAAATCCGTTGCTCCACTTGTTGACAAAATGCCTTCAAGTTATAAAAACCAGGTATCAAGTGATTGCCTATTGTTTGAGCTTTACAAAGAACCCAAGTTTTTACAAAGTTGGTTCAAGAAAAGGATGCAAGGAAAAGATTCTGCTAGAGAAATATTTATCTTGGAATTGGTCTGGTAAATTCAAATTATTAGGTAACAATTATTGTTAGTTTGAGGAAGACAAAACTCTTTGTAATTTTACTGAAAAATCAAAAGAGTCAAAACACTTTTAAACTCTTGGGCATACAGAGAATTACATATCTCGGAAGAAATACTGTTTTAAAAATTTGGCCCTCCCAATTTTTGTACAGTGTTCTACCGTGTTACCAAACCCCCCTGTTCACATATTTTAAGAAATTCAAGATATTTTTTTAATTTTCTATGGGGTGGTGAAAAAAAGACAAAATTAAAAGGAATGTTATTATAAACGGGTATGAAAATGGAGGCTTGAAGATGCCACATATAGAATCGTTTTGCTATGCGTTAAAATATACATGGCTCCATAAACTTCTTGATCCTCTTCATTTCTCTCAATGAAACATTTTACTGTTTGGAACAACGGCAGTAGAATACCGAAGGAACAAAGGGGTGAAATCCACAAAAATCGAAGTCCATAGACAGGGCAAAAACGAGAACATAGAAAACAACGACGTTAGACACAAAAAACAATGACGCCAGACAGACACAAAGCACAGAACCAGAAACCACAACATTCAGAACAAAGGCACTCGCAGTGTGAACTCCAGTGAAACTGAGAGTGACATCAGGTGCTCCGGACGGGTAAGCATGTCCTGCTCTGTTAACAGCACCCGTCACACTGTGAGTGATTCAATCCGGGAAAATGTCAAAGTCGGTAGTCAAANTATACATGGCTCCATAAACTTCTTGATCCTCTTCATTTCTCTCAATGAAAAATTTTACTGTTTGGATAGATCCAAAAATATGGTGGAGATAAGATATTATATTATAATAAGGAAGGATTAGATATCCTGGCAAGAAAATTAAATCGTTTCTGGAGGGATATCCTTGTAAACTTTTCTAAACTTAAACAACAAAATAACTGTACAGAGGCTGTTGATATCCCGAGTCAACCCATAGGCTAAACAACAATTTAAAATCAATGGAAATGTGTTTTTTTACGCTTCATGGTGTGGAAATAACATTTTTATTTTTTTACGCTTCATGGTGTGGAAATAACATATTTTTCATTAATGATATTGTAGCAGAAGCTAACATATTTTACTCATGGGAGGAATTGAAAATTAAATTTCATCTTCAGAATAATTTCATGCAGTATAACAGTGTAATAACTGCTATCCCAAGTACTTGGAAGAAAATAATTTTAGAAGGAGGAAAAAATTGACGATGTTAAATGTAAATTTATACAAAAAATTAAGGGGGAATCAAAATTATGTAAATATTTTTATTCATTATATATTGAGAATATCAAAGAAAACCCAATGAATTACATTTAAAGGACCAAGAATGTTGGGATTATTTNGAAGTAGGTGTTTCAGTTGTTTCTTTAATTTCAAGCTCATTTGGATAGATCTGATGTAAATAATCCTTAAATTTAGGATTATTAAGAGAAAGCACATCGTCTATGTAGCGAAAGCTGAAATTAAAACACTGGGCTAATTGTTTTTGTTTTCTTTTAATAAGCCCTTGTAAAAACTTGGCCTCGTATGAGTAAAGGAAAAGGTCAGCTAAAAGCGGCGCACAGTTTGTTCCCATAGGAATCCCAATTGTCTGTTGGAAAACACGACCTCCAAATTCGACAAAAATATTGTCGATCAAAAATTCTAACATTTTGATTACGTCAGTCTCGGTGTACTTCTTATTTCAATCGGTGTGGTTCTTAACAAAATATGTCTTGTCTTTCCCTACAACTAAATAGGTGTATCTGCGTTCTCCATCTTTTGTGCAGAAACATTGATGTATTAAATCTGCAATTACTGTTTTCAGTTTATTGTGTGGCAGGGTTGTATAAAGTGTAGAAAAGTCAAAAGTTTGAATGCTATGGCAATGGGTAAGACTGGACAGATCTAAAAATATGGTGGAGATAAGATATTATATTATAATAAGGAAGGATTAGATATCCTGGCAAGAAAATTAAATCGTTTCTGGAGGGATATCCTTGTAAACTTTTCTAAACTTAAACAACAAAATAACTGTACAGAGGCTGTTGATATCCCGAGTCAACCCATAGGCTAAACAACAATTTAAAAATCAATGGAAATGTGGGTTTTTTTTACGCTTCATGCTGTGGAAATAACATATTTTTACGCTTCATGGTGTGGAAATAACATATTTTACATTAATGATATTGTAGCAGAAGCTAACATATTTTAGTCATGGGAGGAATTGAGAATTAAATTTCATCTTCAGAATAATTTCATGCAGTATAACAGTGTAATAACTGCTATCCCAAGTACTTGGAAGAAAATAATTTTAGAAGGAGGAAAAAATTGACGATGTTAAATGTAAATTTATACAAAAAATTAAGGGGGAATCAAAATTATGTAAATATTTTTATTCATTATATATTGAGAATATCAAAGAAAACCCAATGAATTACATTTAAAGGACCAAGAATGTTGGGATTATTTGTTTCAAATTCCTTTTTCAGTAACAAAAGATTCAAAGCTATAGGCTCTCCAGTTTGAATTATTACATAGAATTTTGCGAACAAATTCCTTTTTGTACAAATGCAATCTGAAAGAGACTGAGTTGTGCTCCCTTTGTTTTGAAACAAAGGAAACACTAACCCTTATCTTTTGGGAATGTAATGTAGTTAAAAACTTATGGATGTCTTTGGAGAATTTATTAAAAATTATAGGAAATGATTTTTCTGCAAATGCGCAGACTGTCATTTTAGGATTTCAAGATGAAAATCCTCAAAATGCCATGTTAAACAATGTTTGTCTTATATGAAAATATTATATTTATATGTGCAGATGCAAGGGTACAGATCTATCTTATCGAGGGACTTGAATTTTCAAAATTTTCTGTTGCTATTGAAAAATTATCTACACACTATATGACCCCTTCATAAAAAATTTTAGTAAAGAAAAATGGGAAGTTTTGGAAGCAGTACTCAGTGGTTAATACGTCATTGTTATTAATATTATAGATATTTTTTTTCTTCTCTTTCTTGAAAAAAAGTTTATTAAATCAATACCCTATGTAACTTTTTATTTCGTGTTTTGTATCTGTGTTGTACATGTAATTATCTGTGAGTTGTTTGTGTATATCCATTTCTTGTTCTGAAAAATAATACAATTACAAAAAAAAATTTTTACAATTTTTATGCCCAATACGTTCCATAGCGCAATCAAACGTACCCTTACCCCAATGAAATATTGACGAAAAAACTGATATTTTCATTGAAATTGCGTAAGTTTGATGGTCTAGAGAACCGGAAGTGGATCTCAATTCCGGATTCTGAAAATTTTTTTTAGCTTTTCAATCTATTTTCTTTAATATAAAACAGGTTAAGACAATGTTAACATATTTTTAATTACCAAAATTTTATTTTCAAATATACCAACTACAGGGACTTTTGAAAAATTTCGTTTTTGAATAAGTTTTGTCTTTCTTTTGCCTAATATTATTTTTAGTAAACAAATATTATTTAAAATAGGCACCAAATGAAAGCGTATTATATTTGCTTTACAACCTTAACAAATAATGGCCGTTTTTAGGTAAATATATTCATCATATTTCAATAAAACTTACCTCTACCCCAACAAATTTACTCTAAAATTGTCAATTTTTATATATTTTTGCATAAAAATAACCAGAAGACGAAAAATGTGTGTTGTATAGGAAAATGTTACATAAATTATATTATGATTTTATATTTTAACAGCCATTTGTCGAATTAAACTCAATATTTTGCCCGAAATTGGTGAAAAATGGTTATTTTCAACATTTCAGAATTGTCCAAAGTCCACTGCTTTATCGTTATGTATGCCAAATCTGGAGGATATTTCTGCAACTATGCAAATTAATTGTACCAAGCGACACATTTGGTGTCTTAAAACATTGCTAAGAAAAACAAGGAATGTTAAATGTGACTCTGATTACAGAAAACCTTACCCCTACTCCAACAAATTTTCCCTGACATTGTCAATTTTTTGTCTATTTTCACATAAAAATAACCAGAACACGCAAAACATTATTGTATATGACAATAATGCATGAATTACATCAGAATGTGGTATTTCAACAGCCATTGGTGGAATAAAACTCAATATTTCTCCCAAAATTGATAAAAAATGGGAATTTTCAACATTTCAGATGTGTCCATCATCAAATCTATAGAATATATCTGCAGATATGCCAATTGATTGTTCTAAGCAATACATCAGTTCTCTGAAAACATTGTTTAGAAAAACAAAGAGTGTTATATGTGCCTCTTTACCCCTACCCAAACAAATTTTCCTTGAAATTGTTTTTTTTTTTTTTGGTCTATGTTCGCATAAACATAACAAGAACATGCAAAATGTGTGTTGTATAAGACAATGTTGCATGAATTACATCATGATTTGGTATTTTAACACCCATTGGTCGACTAAAACTCAATATTTCTCCCCAAATTGATGAAAAAGGGAAATTTTCATCATTTCAGATTTGTCCTAGTTCATTTTTAAAACGCAATATATATCAAATCTATAGAATAGATCTGCAGATATGCCAATTAATTGTTCTAAGCGATATATTAGATGTCTTAAAACATTGTTTAGGAAAACAGGGGTGTTGAATGTGACTTTAAATACCAAAAATATTACCCCTACCCCAACACATTTCCCCCAAAATTGTCAATTTTTTGTCTTTGTTGGGATAAAAATAACCACCACATGCAAAATCTGCATTGCATATAACAAAGTTGTATGAATACTATCATGATTTGGTATTTCAAATCCCAGTTGTCAGCTTAAACTAAATATTTTGATGAAAAACGGAAATTTTTAGCATTTCAGATTTGTCCAAAATTCACTTTTAAATCGTTACATGTGGCACATCTGGATTATTAACTGCAGATATGCCAATTTATTGTCTTAATAGATACAAATGTTATGTAAAAACACTGTTAGAAAAATAAGAAGTGTTCAATTTGACTCTTAATACTGAAAATCTTACCCCTACCCCAACAAAAAAACTTAATATCTTCAAAATATGACCGTCTTAACATATAAATGAACAAAGCATACTAATGTTTTACTTGCTTTGCAAAAGATGCATTTGAAACATCATAATATGTATTTTGACACCAAAATATGGGTAAAATTGAATATTTTGGACGATTATATGGGACGCGAAATTAACCAAAACTTAGGCAAATATGAGTCGATTACACCTGCGCTCATCTCTTTGCATTGGTTACCGGTTCAATACCGCTGTGAATATAAACTTCTTTTATATGTTTTTAAAACAATACACGGCAAGGCACCGATCTACCTTCAAGAACTTGTCGAGAAATACAGACCTAGCCGAAGTTTAAGATCTGAAAAGAACATGAAACTATGTGTGCCAAATAATGTGAGGACAAAACGATATTGAAACCGACGTTTTGATATGGCTGCACCAACTCTGTGGAACAAGCTACCAGTTGCCTCAAGGAATGTACAATCTCTGGACGTTTTTAAAAAGAATCTTGAAACTCATTTATTTAGAAGGGCTTTTACTGATTTGTAATTTTTAAATTGGAATTTATATTGCTGATTTTTTTACAGTGGAACAATTCATCTATGATTTATTTTATATCATCTAAATTGTATCTGTGTGAATTCAACGTATCTATCGTTTTGTTGATCTTTTAGACTTCAAGTTATAGATTCTTTTAATTATATATAGAACTATAACTGTCTTGGTAACAGTATATTATTTTAGTAAATTTTTGTATTGCTAAATTACTTTATCGTAATTAATGATAACATTTCAATTACATTAAATCTACAATGCATTTTATTTTGAAAATATTTTACATAATTTTGTAATACTATCTAGTTCTTTTTGCTGTTAATGTTTCCATATTTTTACTGATGTATATATATTATATGTTTTATATGATTTGTGATATACTGTATATTTGTATAATTTCATGTATTGTGCAGCGCTCAGAGTAATATGTAATTAATTATATTTGCGCTTTACAAATATTGTATAATAACATTTAATACATGTTAACCTCCGCTTCCTATGAGATTTTATTGCTAAACCTACTTTACCGGTCGGTAAAGTGGGTTTTCCTGCGCTTATGTCACCAAAACCTAGGAAAACCAGGTTTATCGACCGGTAATCCTGGTTTACCTAAATAAAAACAAGTACCTATCGGTAATGGGGATTTTCGAAAATAAATACATGTTAACCTTCGCTTCCTATGAGTTTTTATTGCTAAACCTACTTTACCGGTCGGTAAACTAGGGTTTACAACGTGGAATTAACCAAAAGTGGGAAAACCAGGTTTATCGGTAGGTAATCCACATAACTTCCATATATTAGACCAGTTAAAGTCACTATCGTAGTGTGTTTCCCATTTACTTTGTGACTTTGGTACTACTGCCGGGTTCATGACTTTTTGAATATCCCTCGGTTTTAGTTTCTTCGGATTTATGACCGATCCTTGCTTTGTGTAAATTTGCAGCCCATCAAGATAGATATTGAAAATATTTTCAACTTGATCATCATTCGTACCGCTAAGTATTTGAATATAAGATATCGGAATTGCATTTTAAATTTTTGAATATTCTGATATACAAGTTTTGGTTAATTTTGCGTGCTATACGATAATCGTGAAAAATGGGAATTTTCAGTATTTCAGAATTTTCCGAAATTCAAAGTGAAATTGCTGAATAACTGCCAATAAACCGGGCGCATGGTTTTATTTTTGATATATGGGAGGCTCTGTGTGTTTTGGTGTTTGAAAATGATATGTCATTGGACCTGTTTAAGCTTTTCAAGCTGAATAAAATGAAATAAATTGTGTTGAATATGTGTGGTAAGGGGTGATATGTTTGTAATTTATGAGACTGTAGTTAGTCTAAAAGGCCTAAAAGCATACTTTCTAATTGCTTAGATATGATGAATATGATATTAAATCAACATTTTCAAGTTATATATCAATTTCATGAAGTATTTGCATCTCAAAGTCAAAACAGCAGAAATTATGAAAAATTGAAAATTCCCATTTTTCATATAATTTCGGACAGAAGAGTCGAAAAGAGACTTTTTGAAAAGTTTTAATTTACTTGAATGATCTTCTGCATGTCCATTGTAGTGAAATACACGCTAGAATTCCTATTAAACATTATCTTTTTATCATTTAAAGCCTGAATACTTCAAATTTTCTCTAAATTTTTTGGGGGAGGGGAGCTAATTTTGACATTTATGAACCTATAATACGTCTGAAACTAAAATTTTTGCGTACAATTTGTTGCTAACATATCATAAATTATTATTGCATCGGCAATTATTAAATATATATTCAGATTTTTTCGACCCTTAAGTCAAAATGTCGAAGTTTTGAAAAATCTAAAATTCCAAAAAATTCCATTTTTCAAAAATTTTATACCGAAAATCAAAATTTTATGGACTTTAATGGTTTTATTTTCCAACATTGTATCACAACTGATAAGGTAGGCATAAAAACTAGATCAAATGACGAGGAGTGTTTATCTGAAAGGTATTTAAAGTCTAAAATCGACAATTTCGCAGGGGTAGGGGTAGATTTTTTGTATCCCCAGATCATAAAATGGGCGTAAAGTACCAAACTATGTGTTCATTGTAAAGCATATTTAATTAGCTTTTATTTGATACCAAATTTCAGTATATATTACTTATCTGTAAAAAATTATGGAGCTCTAATGATGAAACTTCTGTTAAAACGAAAATACAATACTTTTTCGGGTGGACTATAAAAGTGACCCTACACTGTCTATGCGTGCAGGTAATGTTCGTGTTAACATGTTTTATTTTGAAAAAAGGACTTAGCAGGACTGAAAAAACCGGTCTGGTTCGGAAGTGGGGGGTTGGGTGTGCACGGAAAGTGTTTCCAGCCCACGGACTATTACATATTGAAAGTATTTAGTCAAATATTCACGCCAGTAGGCCATCATATAGCCTAAGGCGAGGAAAAGGAAAATTCTAACATCAACGTTAGATATATCATTCATAGCAATTTCACCATAAGTGATTTCACTGGAGTAGTTCCATGTGCAATTTTTGATAAAAGATTGCATGAAAGTTTGTTTACAATCATCGGTAATTGTTTGGCTAGCACCTTGCCGCTATCTTTATTTACGTTGTCATGACATCCGCGCTTGCCATTTTCATGCATAATATGGCAGTTTTTTGTTGATTTTATTTGTTAAGTCGCATGATTATTAAGTCGGAAAGGGTTGAAACTTTATTAACACTCATTCATGTTCGAAAATACAGACGAGTTTTCCGTTTTGAGATATAGTAGTGCCTTCGACACGAAACGTTATGCTAAAACTTTAATACAATTTATTTCATTATTTGCTATTCGTTCAACTTCGGCGGAATCTACGATTTCTGTTCCCAAACAACGTATACAGCTTTGCTCCTCCCACTTCCTCTTTAGGACAAAAAGCGTTTACTAGTACCAACCACGTTCGCTTTGCTCACCACGTGACTGGTTAAAATATGTAATTTTATGTGATATCTTATAAAGTTAATCAGATAAATGTATCATCTCTAAATATATATCTCCTGACATTTATAAGATAACGGGATAAAATGGAAGGAATAAATATCATGTTATTTATCATTACTTATTAACAATAAAAGGATGTTAATTGAATGTTCAAGAGACAAAGTCTCTGTAAAAAAAAGTTACATCAAACAACGGAAAAGCGATTTTATTTATGCTCTTTTTCTTGAAGTGACAATGCGGACTTATATAATGAACTTTTCCCATGCCATGTATAGGGTGAATTACTTTGCAATGTATTAAATATAATTACGATTAGTTGTATTAAACAACAATTAGAAAGTCACTTTTTTTTCTGATACGTCATGCATTAAATTACCATTACTTTAGCTAACTAATGCATTGAATTATCATTACATTTTGGCATCGCACTGTCATAAAAATAAACAAATCAGACAAAATTCAAAACCTACCGAGGAAGACAGGTTGAAGGAAAGGAAAGTACCGTAAATCCAGTAATGTTCAGAATCTGCAAAGATAATCATATACTTTTTAAAAACAAAAATGTCGCCCATTTGTTTGTTAAGAGTGATTATATTGGAATTTTGGACTTCCAAATTTAGAAAATGTTGACAAAACATTTCAGTTTTGATGAATCAAAATACACATTAAATGCATTCTAAGATATAAGTCTTATGTATTCTCTTGGAAAGATACTTGTATATACTCAAATTTTGACTTCAATTTCAGTTTCCTTTAATCATTTTCGGAAAAATGGATTTCAAAATTTATATTTTGTTGTAACAGATTTCGGGTTAGAGGAATTAAAACGATTTATAATTGTTGACAGGGGCAACTAAATATTTACCATTTTACAATTTTGTTAAGTTAGGTTCTTCAGAAACAACGGCAACAGAATATCGAAGGAACAAAGGAGTGAAATTTACAAAAAACAAAGTCCAAAGACACGGCCAAAACGAGAACACAGAAAACAATGACGTTAGACACAAAAAAACAATGACGTTAGACAGAAACAAAGCACATAAAATTATGTCGGAATTAAAGAGTAAATCAAATACTAACGTTAGCCTATCTCTGAAACCAGCACTTCCAATAGACGGATTTTCTAAACAACAGTATATTGTCGATCTTGATTCCTATGCAGTACAATTATGGGGGCATACATTCTCTCCTATTTCATTTGTCAAGAGTTATAAACTTTATAACCTCAAAACAGCATGTACCCTCTTACCAATGTCCAGTGAATCCCGGAAGTGAGAAAGTCGATTAACATTTTCAATGCATTATAATACACAAGTATGAGAACGTCCCTCCTATCCAAAGTTGTAATTATATCGAATGCATAGAGATCAAAACACTTTACACTTGCACAATCAAAGGCGCTGTGTTAGGTAGTACCTATCATAAAAATCTCATCTTCTGGATTGGATTAAATATGATAATTCGGATTAACTTGCTGTCTCAATTGATTCACAGTATCACAGTAACTTCGGTATTTTGTTATTGATATATTATGATGTTTTATTTGGCGTTTTTTAAGATTTCCTCAACCTATAATCGAGTAGAAACGTTTAAGCAATGCGTTCACGATGCTGGGATATTGTGATATAGTGATATAGTCTTCTGTATTTTAAAGTATAATACTGAACGACGGACTATTCAGTTTGTTAAAAAAAGTGGGTGTGGTATTGCTTATATTCACAATATTTTTTTTAAGAAATCTTCTATGATAATAGGTTAACAGTAATCAGTACAGTTACTCAAGTATTGATCTGTAATTACTGAGTTTTTGAGCCTAGAAGATGGGGCAATTTGCACATTTTGTCAAAAAAATGACAAATTTGACAAATTTCGACTACTTTGTCTTAAGAGGGAACATAGAGCGCATGTCAGATAAAAAAAATATGTAGGAGGTTCAACGCATTTTTACTACCAAGTTGGTAAATAATCTAATTTGTTCTTGAATGCTCTCTATGTTTGTGATAGAAAAACCGCTCGAAAATATGCCTATTCTCAACTTGTGCGATTTGCTCGAGTATGTAATAACGTTTGCGATTTTAATGAACGGAATCTTTCCATAACTGAAAAACTATTACATCAGGGTTTTCGTTATCACAAGCTAGTTAAAACCTTTACTAAATTTTATCATCGATATAAAGACTTAGTTCATAAATACAATGCAACCTGTAAACATCTAATCAAGGCTGGTGTTTCACATTCCTTATTTTACGGCAATGTTTTACATAAGAAAAATACTTAAACTCGCCTAACAAACTTATAAAACCTTTACATCGTCTAATTCATTAGGGTTATAATTATGGTATTGTCGTCAAGTCATTACGTATGACCTTCCTTGGTATTCACATTGATTTTTTGATAGGGTCTTTGCAATTTAACTAAACCCATTCTAAATTTCTAAAATCTGTATTGCATGGACATGGGTTATGTATTCCGGTATATACATGAAATCATTATTCTAAACTCCTCACA